>JAKCPI010002189.1:0-14968 GCA_023213315.1 Euborellia annulipes | reverse complement strand
AATCATTAGGAGTTATCAATTGAGGCGCGGATCTTTTGGCGCTGTTTATGTCTGACAAAAATAATCAGACTCTTTGATTGAGTAAGAAATAATATCAATCAAAATGATATGAAAAGAAAATTATCTCAATTAACAATTTGACTTAGAAGAATTTTGCTAACAAAGAGGGGAGTAGAATTAGTGATGTATAGTACAGGCAAATTGAGCGTCCTCTAAGGGTTATCATATCATTCAACTCATTTGAATAAATGAATGAATAAATGACAATAGAAAAGTTATATAACACTGTTAAAAATTTAAAATCGGATACTGATCAAGAAATTAGACACAAGCCACAGACCCTCATGGCACCTGTAAATAAAAGACTTTTTAAGAGCATTAATAAAAAATCTGGTGTGACTGGCGCACAGCACACAACTTTCTCTTACCTTCGGTAATCGAAAGTTGTGTTCTGTGCTTGTCACACCAGATTTTTTGTGTCGACATGTATTTAGTTCCCGACAGTATGGAACATGAATTCAGATGTAAAATTTATAAGTATGGGAAAATATTTATATTTTGTTACCATGGCAACCATTTCTCTTATCTTCCCTATGAAATACAAGAGTAAAGTGGTCTTCAGAAGATTTCAATCGCAAAATGAGAATATACATTTGAAAGAGCATCTAAAAAATAATTGATTTTTGAATTTTAAAAAAAATCGTTGGAGCAAATTTTGAGAAAATCGAAAAAAAACTGAAAAAGTACATCAGTAAAGTACTAGTACTCTTTGGCCGATGTCGATTAAAAGCTTATTTTTCCGGTCCCGGGGGTGTTTAACTTAAATATAAAATTTCAACCTCGTAGCTCAATTCCTTCATGCTTAAAATTGAACACACACCCACCCACCCACCCACCCACCCACCCACACACACACACACAGACAGACCATGTCGCGAAAACCAGTTTTTTGGATTCAGGGGACCTCAAAACGTGAAGATCCATCAAAATCTCGACATCGAATTTTTGACATGAATCCAATACTTTCTCTCTATATATATATTACATATATACATAGGTAAGAGAAAGTAAAAAAATTCAATTATTTTCGAATGATATTTAAAAGAAAAAAATATTCTCATAATTAGAATAAAAAAATCCCAGCTTATATAATTTTCTATTAAGGAAATTTGACTTTGACTTCTATTAAGGAAAGATTATGGAAAAAATAAAAATATAAACGAAGAAACTTCAAATGAAAGGACTTTACATTTTCATATTATTAGATTCAATTTTTTTGTCCTTCGACTTCAGAGGTTAGATGAATGGTTTAAAACAAATGGGGGAGGGGGAGGATCCCTGGGGGAGGCTACGAAATAAAATGCTCTCGAAGCTATTTGCTGTTCCATTTTTACTTCCTCTTACCCATATATGTATATATATATATAGACTATAGAGAGAAAGTATTGGTTTCTTTTCTGAAATTCGATGTCGAGATTTTGATGGATATACAAGTTTTGAGGTCCTTTGAATCCAAAAAAGTGGTTTTCGCGACATGGTCTGTGTGTCGGACTGTCTGTGAACAAAATATCTCGAAAATGAAAAGAGATATGAGGTTGAAATTTTAAGTTAGGTACCCCTGAGACGTGACACGAAGATTTTGAACAAAATCGGCCAAAGAATAGCCTGCTGGTACTTTATTGTTGCACTTTTTCAGTCTCGTTAATTGTAATACAATCGGAGGCTTTAATTTTTGGCTGCTCCTGCTTCCTTCCTTGTCGATAAAGTTAATACTTTAGGAAATATTTTAATTTTCCCTCTATTTTAGTTTTTTTTTATTAAATAGCCATATTTTAGAGTTTGAAGTTGACATGATCTCAACTTTAGAGCCCAAATAGGAGAAAATTATCAGATTTACACAAACAGTACACCGTATAATAAATAAATATGTTCCGAAATTATTAATAAACATTTGATCTCTTAAAACATTCTGCAGTATTAAGTTTTCAAAATATTTTCGAAAAATCTACGCCTATATTTTTATTACCATTTTTTTAGAAAATTTATAATGATCCAGAAGCCTGTCACGTAGGATGCGCGAAAATCGGCAGTCATTGTCCGCGTCCAATAGACGGAAGGAAATATGCCCAATCAAATACAAACTCATATCTTGAAAAAGATTTTTATCATAAATTAATTCGTAAACCTAATATCAACGATAATGTTATCTAACCATAGGCCTATTTATTTATATTTATTATTCTTATTTAATTTACGCATATCTCTTAAGCTAATTAAGCTGATCGAATGACATCTATCTATTGAAAAACAATAATTATGAAAAATATATAATCTCTAAATGCCAAAAGAACAATAAAAAGAAATAATTGGAACCGTAAATGAAAGGCAAGCACTAATGAGAATGCGATTATTTTGTAATTATATTTACTAGATTATTTCAAACTAATAAGTTTCCTTTGAACATACTGTAGTACTCATAAGGAAAAAAAAATAAAAACTTATTCAGAATATCAAATTGAAGTAGCCTATTATTAAGTTGATAACTCCATAAAACTCTGTTTATATATCAGATAGCTAATTATATGTGAAAAAACTCATTTTTTAAACTCGAAGGTTAATCGTGTTTGTGTTTACTATATGGATGATTTACAGTCAGTAAGATAAATTATAGTTGACTATAAGTGAAGCAACAGGCCCTAAAATTGCCTGGGCAAATAGGTCTTTGTATATAAGCAATGCCAAGCACTGCTGAACCTCGGATGGGTGGCCTCCGAGGGATAAGCGAGTGGAACGATTGCAGGAAGCGATTAAAATAAAAGATGTCTTGAATTAAGCTTAGCAAATTAATCTTTAAAATTGCCACTCTCTCTTAAGTGGGACATTTCAGGGTTTAATTTGAGAAAATCCCTCTTTCCTGAAGTGAGAGTCTTTAGCTAGCTAATGTTATCGGACTCGTCACCTTTCTAGATTAATATACCGTATCATAGTGAAAGAATACAAAAGGTAGAGAAGCAGGTCACGAGAGATAAACGCTAATCTGACACTTAACCCATCTAAAAACCTTTTAGGAATTATGCATCAAATTTATTTTCTTTATTAATAAAAAAAATGGCTGGCTAACATGATTGTGATAAGGAAATTAAATAGTCTATAAATTTCTACTACTTTATTTAAATAAATTTTAATAATTCGAAGAGGGCTCGCTGGTGTAGTGGGCTAGGATGTTGGCTTTCTACAAAGATCAGTGATCAAATCCTGGGCTAGCGGGATTTCTTCATTAAATAAAAAAAATCTGGTGTGACAAGCACAGAACACAACTTTCGATTACCGAAGGTAAGAGAAAGTTATGTGCTGTCCCGCCAGATTTTTTTTTGATTTGATTGATTTTTGGTGTCGACATATATTTAGTTTCCGACAGTACGGTACATTCGAATTTCAAGATGAAAAATTTATAAGTATGGGAAAATATTTATATTTTGTTACCAAGGCAACCATTTCTCCTATCTTTTCTATGGAGTAAAGTGGTCTTCAACCCAATGGCCTATGGCTTAAACGGGTAAATAAATAAATAAAAAAAAAAAAAAAAAGTGGTCTTCAGAAGATTCCAATGACAAAATGAGAATATATATTTTCTTTAAAATGCTCTTTAGCATCTAAAAAATAATTGATATTTGAATTTAAAAAAAATCGTTGGAGCGAATTTAGAGAAAATCGAAAAAAAAACTGAAAAAGTGCATCAGTAAAGTACTAGTACTCTTTGGTCGATTTTGGTCAAAAGCTTCGTGTCACGTCCCATGGTGGTGCCTATCTTAAATATAAAATTTCAACCTCCTAGCTCTTTCCGTTCTTGAGATATTTTGTTCATAGACAGACAGACCATGTCGCGAAAACCACTTCTTTGAATTCAGGGGAGAAGTTAGAGATAGGAAATAATGTAACTTCACAGGGTGCCGGTAGATGGCTACGGTCAGAGGTTGGTTTGAGGTGTGTCTTCGTGCACGAAAGCATCTCGGGTAAATAAAAGGGGATCCCAATAGGAATTTCAAATAAAATAAAAAAATAATTCGTACATTGCCTCATCTCTGGTGACATATACGAAGCCTAGAGTGTTAACAAAATAGATGCTTTTTATTTATTATTGACTGCATCCTCTTTATATCATTAATTAATTAATTAATTATTATTAAGAATTAGAACAACAGCCACCAAGATCGATGCAGTCAGGCAATGCTAGGCTCTGCGAAACCTTTGAGTGGCCTACGGGTTTGGTCTAGTTGGTAGCGTGCCTACCTTCTATACCGAACGTGCGGGTTCGGACCCCAGGCAGTCCGACGATTTTATTTAAGCCATTTGGATACCAAATGGCTTAAATAGAAATGCCTGGACCCCCAGTAGATATTATAAATAACAACGGTTATCGTCAAAGTCTTGAATGGCCTAAGTTGCCAAAAAGACTGTGTGAATGTGTGTGTGAGTGTGAATGAGAAAAAAGTGCGTGTTAAAAAAAAACCTTTGGGTGGCTTCGGGGGGTGTAAAACGTCCCTCACTAGCCATAGGTATACGTTATTTAAAATATATGCGGTGTAAGATACTATAACAACTAAATGGCCTCAGTAGCCGAAAGAAAATAATAAAATAAATTAGTTTGTCTCTCGTTTTCTTTTATTCAAGCTAATTAAAACTCAACTATCCGCTTTGAACACCTCGCTCATATTCCAGCTTATACCAGACTGCCACTAGTCAACCTAATATTTCAAAATGGATTGTGCGTATTTTCATTGAATTTTCATTTTAGTCATTAAAAGGCAAAAGATCATTCATCGTCTTGAGGAAGCCATTTTGGAAAAAAAAATGCCACAAATCATAATGGCTATTTAGATCCCGTCCCTGATTGGTAGCCAATTAACCTTTGGCCATTAAGCAAGAGTTTTATCTTTGTCCTAAGAAACAGGGATCAAAAGGGGAGGCATTTTGCTTCAAGTAGTCGCATTAAGGTGGATTAATTAATTATAATAGGAAGTGATAGGAATGGAATATTTTATAAAATTTCGATAAGTGGAGATGAGATAACCTAATCATAGAATCCTGGTTAATTCCGAAAGGAAAATCGCAACAAAAATAAGCCCTTGCGATGGAATTTTATTTTTTATAATTATCAGATTATGGGATGAATTTATTTGTTACAATACCTGTTTTTGCTATTATCTAATAATTCAGCTTTATTTCATAACAACAATCTTAATCCAGATTAATTCGAATATTATCTAAATCCTAATAAATTTTTTTTTTTTTTTAGAAATGACCGGAAAAAATGAAAACATCGAAATGATGAACCACTCAAGGTAAATTTATTGTAATTTATTTATAATTGTATAATTTAAAAGCATTGTCAATTTTTCGCTTCACTTGTCTACTAATACGACGTAACAAGAAAAAAATTTGTTTCTTGAAAAGTTATTATTTCGTTATTATTCCTCTAATTTTCTCTAAATGCGGCATAAACGGGTATGCAGCCAACCTCTGAAGACCATTTAGGGTAGGGAGTGAAGAGGGGGAAAAGTTTTCCCTCTCCTCAAATCAAAATTCGATGTCGAGATTTTGATGGATATACACGTTTTGAGTCCAAAAAAGAGGGTC
Organism: Euborellia annulipes; assembly: GCA_023213315.1. Taxonomy (NCBI): domain Eukaryota; kingdom Metazoa; phylum Arthropoda; class Insecta; order Dermaptera; family Anisolabididae; genus Euborellia; species Euborellia annulipes. The sequence continues at coordinate 9,331 of JAKCPI010002189.1, read as the reverse complement.
CCGCGACATGACATGATCTGTCTGTGGGTCTGTGTGTGATGATTTAAGGCAGGGGTTGCTGCCTGGGATCCGAACCCGGGACCTTTGGCCAGCACGCTACCAACTACACCACGGCCCGAGGAATATAGAATATTTGATCAAGGTCCGCTGACCCCGCACCGCGGGCGAGGACAGAAGAAGAAGATCAACAACTTTCAATTGCCAAAGATAAGAGAAAGTTGTGTGCTTTGAGATTTTTTTTTTAAATACGTAAGATCTTTTCGGCATCTGAGGCTATTTAAGATCGTCTCTATTTCAATTGATGAAACAAAAGTTAGGAAAAAATTTCACGTATTTAAGAAATTTTTTTAGCAAAAGCTCTAAGAAGTATGCAATTTAGACCAGCGTTTTCCAAAGTGTGAGGCGCGCCTCCATAGGGAGGCGCGGACTACTCTAAGGGGAGGCGCAAACGAGCAATTTTCTAAGATTTCTAGTTTTATAAAAAAGAATAAATAAAAAAAGTATTTTTATATAAATTTTATATTTAAAATTTTGTTTTTTTATTATTCTCTCCCCCTCCCTCCCCCCCCGGGGGGAGGCGTCATACGATTAAATAATTCTAAGGGAGGCGTTGTAACATAAAGTTTGGAAACCACTGATTTAGACAATATAAAACTTCAGGATAGGTGAAAAGAAGAAGAAAATTCGCAGCTAGTTGTATTTCATTATCTTTATTCCCATCATGTTGACGTTTCGATCCCGGTTGGGATCATCCTCAGAACAGATGGGTGTTTAATATTAAACGCCCTATTAATACCTTGTTAATTACAAAAGGCATTAAGGAACAAAAAAAATGCAAAATAAGAAATGCATTCATGGGCGTACCCAGCGGGGGGCGGGGGCAGCTGCCCCCCCCCCCCCCCCCCTAGAAACAAAAAAAAAAATTAAATGTTTATAAAGTGATGAAACGAAACAAAATTGGTGGATGGCGACAGGGAATGATTTTTTTTGTTAGGACTCGAGTGTTTTTAGGCCTTTAATTCGAAGGGTTTCCCCCTCTATATAAAAAATAGCTATGTCACAATCTGGACGACCATGATGATGATGCCCCTGATCTGACCATGCCCCCCCCTAGATTTGATCCTGGGTACGCCCATGAATGCAATCCCTACTGATGAAAATATTTAAATGATTATCTCATTATATTAAAACGAGAAGAGATTGAGTTCGAAGGCTGCATTGGACACTTGTTAGTTTCTTAATATTTATTTATTTTATTAGGATATGATGCAACAATCAGCACAGAGGAGATTTCCGATCTAATTTCAAATTATTTAAATTGAAATTGGAAATCTTTGAATGATTTCCTCGTTGTTTCTTTAACCTTCAATCATAATTTCTAAATTATTCGATTTCTTTATCGAGGTCATCTACTTTTCTGATCTGGAATTTTATTTTTTTCAAATTTTTCTCATTTGAATTTGCATCATTTAAAGAAAAACAAATTTTATTTTTACTTTCTCTTACCTCTATATATATGTTAATATATATATATATATATATATATATATATAAAGATATAGAAAGTATTGGATTCATGTCAAAAATTCGATGTCGAGATTTTGATGGATATACACGTTTTGAAGTCCCCTGAATCCAAAAAAGTGGTTTTCGCGACATGGTCTGTCTGTGAAGCTTTTGATCAAAATCGGCCAAAGAGTACTAATACTTTACTGATGCAACTTTTCAGTTTTTCTCGAATTTTTTATACGCTCTTTAAAATGTATATTCTCATTTTGCCATTGAAATCTTCTGAAGACCACTTCACACCAGATGTTTTATTAAATATTGATTATGCTTTCTAATTGTGCCTTCAGAGGTGCTCATCCCCTGCGATGTCTTGGGTGAGAAACAAGATCCCATCTCAAATGGATTTTCCATCTAGCGATATCCTATCTTTATAATCATTAATTTTTTTCATGATAATAATTACAAATCTTCTTTTAAAAGAATTTGACCTGTACCAGATAAGGAAAATATGATCTTTTCTCCTTTTGCAATCAAATAATTTTTTTATCTTCGAATTTCATAAAAAAAAATCTTATTATCAAAAAATGCAGGGGGAAATTTCGAAATAGAAATTTTTTTTTTATGAATAACAAATTGCGAAAGTTTATCGCTAAAAAACAATAGCATTATTTCCAAACATAGACAGATAACAAATTTATTGAAAATGATCCATAATTCGTGCAATGAGCAAAGCAGTTCGCTCCTAACAAAGAAAACGCAAGGAGCGGACAGAAGTAGAGCGAAACTTGCTACTGAGCCTACTCTTCCCAATGATATATTTTAGCTATAATTACTGTATTTTCAACTGCCATTTGAATATGACCATCTCTTAACACTTTAGAGGCGAGGGGACGCGCAGAAATATTTGAGAAAAATAAATTTATTAATAACCAAAATTAATTAGCAACTATTTTACCCGGACGAAGATATTTTATTATTGAATTTATTTATTTTTAGTCATATTGTTACGTAATAAGTATTAATTATGCAAATCGAGAACTGAGTACGGTTACAAACTATGCAGCCGATTATCATAATAGCTATATACAAAAAAGTCGAATCCTTCATTCCGTCATTGACTTCAACGAAATTATTTTTTGACTATTCCTACATTTTAAAACAATTAAAATGAAAATCAATGTTAATATGATTTAATCACGCCCAGGGGCGCCGGAACGAGTTTGAATGGGGGGGGGGGCAAAAAATTTTTTTTAGAAAATTAAAATAATTTAATATGTTTAAATAGTATAAAACAAAAACAAATCTACTATAAAACTTTACAAATTTTAAATAAAATCACAATTTTAATAAAATTAAAATTTTAAAAAATTTGGTAGTGATTTTATCAAAAATTTTTGGAAAAAATGAATTTCTTACTCTTTAAATTTTTTTTAATTTAGAAGATTTGATTTTTCAAAAAGTAAAAATATATCATTTTAAAAATAAATGAAATAAAAAGAAATTTGCCCCCTCTGCCCCCCCCTGTAGGATGCCAGGGGGGGCATGTACCCTTGCCCCCCACAGTTCCGGCGCCTATGATCACGCCCCACCCCTCACTCCCCGGTGGCCAAGAGGATAAAGGTTTTGACAAATGTCAATATTGATGATTTTAAAGTCAAGGGGTGTGGGTTCGGAGTCTCATACATTTTATTTAAATCATTTGGATACCAAATGGTAAAAATTAATATGCCTGGACCTCTTAATATATATAGGATTTAATATATTTTTAAAGTTTATATGGCCTCGAATGCCGAAAAGACTTTAAAAAATCTGAATTAAAAAATAATTTTTTTAAAAATTATTTAGAAATTGGTTTTTTATTATATTAAAAAAATTATATATCTGGGTTGGTAACTAATTTAAATACCAAAGAAAATAAAATAACAAATGGAAGCGAGACAATCAAGATAATAGAAGTCAAGCAATGGCAAACGCGGCGAAACCTCGAATTGGTGGCCCGTGGGGAATCAGTGTGTGGAACGTCCTCCGGTAGTTACTGGTAGATGCTAATTAAAATATATACAGTGTATATTGCGATATTATAACTCCTAGCTAACTTTATTTAATGAAAACAAAAGCGACATTTCGATCCTAGAGTGTGATCTTCTTAAGGCTTGTTGTTTAATTAAAAAAAGTTTAAAATTTATATTACTCAAGGCGCCAAGAGTTTCAAGAGTAAGTAATTAGTAATTTCTTCATCAACTACATGCTGGCCAGAGCCATCAAATCGTGTATTTCAATTAAAATTTCGACAACGTTTCTTATACCAGGCAGGACTTTGTATAGAGTTTTAGTATGATTATAGACAAGAGAAAATGCTGGGGTCACAAAAAGTTTTCTTGTTTAAAATAATATTGTATTAGCTGCAAAGTTTTGTATTTTTTTATTACGTCACTTGAAAATAATACTGTATTTTAGTTTATCCACCATTTTTTTTTAATTTCAGTGACTCGATTCCTAAACATGACAACATTCCCTATTCAGGATGGATGTTTTGGAAACGACGGAGGCATCTCATCTCTTTCCTCGCCTTCTTTGGTTTCTTCAATATCTACGCCCTTCGAGTGAATCTCAGCGTTGCAATTGTAGCCATGACTACGCGTTATAACAAAACTCTAGAAAATGGAACCATTGTTGAGGTAATTTTTATTTTTTATCTACGGAGTGCCCGGGGGGTCTGGCAACGAAGTACTCACAACCGTTGCGGTTAAGCAATTCTAAGCGCGGTGAAATCTCGGGCTGGGTGACCCCGAGGAATCTGCTTGTTGAACGTCCCTCGGAAGCCATCGGCTATGCATATAATTATAATCCCTAAATGGCCGCAGCAACCGAGAAGGTAAAAAAATCTACCGAATAAAATTGAAAATTTTTCAAATTCGAAAAATTAGATTAAATGAAATAAATACAAATGTTTTATAATTTTAATCAAAATTTTATAATAAGCTTAATAAATCCATATTTTTGAATATTTTATTAGAAATCTTTATAAAAACGAAATTTTGAATTAGTATCCAAAATATATCGTTTTGTGCTATTGAATTGAAAATCGACATAAGTAAATTATTTGAAGGAGGTATATAGCTGAGTGTTGATAATCAAATAGGAAGAATAAAATGAGCAAGCAGCTAGTTATATTTCAATTTATTAATAAACCAGGGCCGACGTTTCGGTCACATATGGGACCATCCTCAGGGCCAGGTTAATGTCTGAAAAAAATTGCGTCTCATCCCTCAAGCAAGAAATTTTTAGTTGTTTAAAACGAAATAGAAAGATTCCTCTTTTTAAATGCTTTTATTGTATCATGTGTTTTGTGTAGAATATTTCCCCGGAACCAGTTTATGTATTGTCGTACAAGTATATAAGATTAGGGGCCAAGTAGTGGAAAGATGAAGAATTAACTAACAGTAGGACTAGCGAAAACCCTTTTCAAAACAAAATACAACGAGAAATGAGTTAAAACTAATAATAAACTGGATATTGTCCTTTAAAAGGAGAGATGAGGAGATCTCTGCCCAAACGAGGCAATGAAGGCTGATTTTCGAAAAGGACTGAAGAATATCCGGGCAGGAAAGGGGAGAGGAGAAGAAAAAAGAACAAAATCCCTTTGGTAGATCAATCGCATTCTTGAAATTCAAACATAAAAATATCAAATAGATGCCATTTAGACCTCATATATTTTGGATTAAAAAAAAATTTATATGCCAAAGCCCGGGTAGGGGTCATGATGTTATAATATGCCATTTAGCAGCGAAGGTGGTCACAGGGAGCGAGAGTCTAATAAAAATAATAAAATTCATTTTCTCGAAATTAAATTTGGAAAATATTTTTAAATTTTCAAGATGAGACGGGAGCTTTCTCTATATATTTTTTTTTAAAAAAATTTATATTTAGTTGCCGACGTTTCGAATAATAGTCTTTACGGCGGCGCCCTGATGCTGCGCATCCTTGGACGAGCCCTGTTTCTAAAAAAGATAGGCCTGCTCGAATTATCAGAGAAGGTGCCTAAGACCAGGGCCGTTCCTGGGTAAGTTGTCGCCTCCGTGCCAGGTCATTTTTGGCGCCCCCCCCCCCCCAACTAAATTATGAAAATTTTTTTTTAAAGTGATTAGACCTGTAGTGATTTTCAAGTTTGGCGAATGCTACGGTAGCTTAGATTTTGATAATTCTTTATTTCCTCCACGCGAACTATCACTATCCTCTTTTTCATAGAGAAGGAAAATAAAAAAATATTCATTAATAAAAAAATATTTATTTATTCAAATTACCTCCTAGCTCAATTCTTTCATGATTTCAAATGAACTCTGTGTGTGTGTGTCTGCTTATTACTGAACACAGAGGAAAACACATTGTTTAAATGAAAGCATAAAAGGATTGAGATAGGAGGTTGAAATTTTATATTTAAGTTAGGCACCCTTTCGGACACTCAAAATAAGCTTTTGAACAAAATCGGCCAAAAAGTACTAGTACTTTACTGATGTACTTTTTCAGTTTTTTTTTTTTTCAATTTTCTCAAAATTCGCTCCAACGATTTTTATTAAAATTCATAAATCAATTATTTTTTAGATGCTCTTTAAAATGTATATTTTCATTTTGCCCTTGAAACCTTTTAAACATGTAAAACTATATATTGAAACTTGTAATGAACTTTAGAAATAGAGGGAACAAATTACACAAAATTTTTATTTTACTAAATTAAAGCCCATTTCATGTAGATTATACTGTGCAACAAAATGAAACTTTTTTTCTGGTCCCGAGAAAATTCCTTCAGATTCTTAAGTAAAATGACCTCCTGAATCCAAATATGACCTTCGTTTTCCCCCAGCACGTACCGTTTTCGGAGGGTAGCCCCCTACTTATTTCCACCCCTTTTCGTTAATTATAGGGCCACGAAAAAAATTTGGAGGTATGAAAAGGAATATTTTAGCCCTAACATTTCTTCAGAAGGTCTAGAGAAGTGAAAAATTAAAAAAACATTAACATTTGGTTCCAAGGGGGGGATGTGGGGGAGGATTTTGTCCCTTAAAATGCAAAAAAATCATTAAAAATGATCGATTTTTTCTGATTTTTCCCAATTTTTTCACTGATTTTCTAAATATTCCAGCTGACAGACCCATCTCACCCTTCCGTAAATATCCCTCAACTAAAAAAAATATATTGGATAAAGCGGATGGGCTGTGGGCGATTCCAAAGCCCTTGCAAGAAGATGGAAGATTCACAGGTCAGTTGGTCAAATTGGCAAATATGCGGCTAACTTTCACTTTTTTGGGCTGATCTTTACAAATTTAAACTTAAATATACGAATTCTTCTATGTCCTTCAATATTTCCATATTTTATCTAAAGGGGTAGAAATTATTTCTTGTCAATAATTGAAAAAAATTCTTCTTGCAAGGGCTTCGGAATCGCCCACACCCCACCCGCTTTGTCCTATACATTTTTTTTAGTTGAGGGATGTTTAAGGAAGGGTGTGGTGGGTCTGTCAGCTGGAATATGTAGAAAATCAGTGAAAAAATTGGGAAAAATCAGAAAAAATTGATCATTTTTAATGATTTTTTTGCATTTTAAGGGACAAAATCCTCCTCCACATCCCCCCCTTGGAACCAAATGTTAATGTTTTTTAACTTTTCACTTCTCTAGACCTTCTGAAGAAATGTTAAGGCTAAAATATTCCTTTTCATCCCTCTAAATTTTTTTCGTGGCCCTATAATTAACGAAAAGGGGTGGAAATAAATAGGGGGCTACCCCCCGAAAACGGTACGTCATGGGGGAAAACGAAGGTCATATTTGGATTCAGGAGGTCATTTTACTTAAGAATCTGAAGGAATTTTCTCGGGGCTTTTTTTCTTGTTGCACAGTGTTATTTAGAAAAAATAATTTCTTGAATATCTCATTCCCTTTTGGAGAGTTATTCAAGTTTAATTTAAGTTATTCAAGCCGATAAACTTTTTCGTGCATCCCCTAGGGCAAGAAAAAAAATCTTTGCACGAAAAAGTTTATCGGCTTGAATAACGTCTCTGTCTTAAGAGATATAATTATGGGGAATATACGGTTAGAAAGAATGAGTTTTCAGCTAAAGATTTCACCATTTATTTTTTTCCTCTCATTTTATATTCTCGCGCTGCGGTAAATTCTAATTCGAAAGTTTAAACTCCTGTAGATTCCGAACGGCTAATCAGATCAGACTAAATGGGATGTCATTTGGTGCAGAATGAAAACCTCTTAGGGCCGGTTGCTTCATCCTGGGTGAGTTTGTTAGCCCCGGGCTAAATGGCTTTTTTTTGTAATGCAGAAACCCTCTTCCGGGGGAACAAATCATGTTCTGTTTGTGAAGCTTGCAACTCCATTAAGGCATCTTATAAAAATTATTAAAAATTAAAATTGATATTATCACTCATAATTTAAATAAATATTATTAATATATATTTAAATATAAGAATTTAATTTTTTTTTGCTAAAATTTGAAAATTTTCAAAAAAATAAACAAGATTTATTAGTTTTCACATAACAATTAGTCAATTGTTCCAATCTTCACAACTATTTTGACAAATTGCCAGCTGTGTGGCTCAAATAAAGATAATTTCAAAAAGAAATATACCTTTTATTTTCACCTAACAAGAAGTAATATCAACTGAAAATATTCATATAAATATTTAATATCAATTTGCATTCAATTTGAAAACAAATAGTTTTATTAACAAGACATGTGCAATGCCTTAGATGAAGTTAGGAGAATATTCAACAACTTGCAATATATCCTGGATATACGAGTATAATCCTGATTGACATAAAATGAATAATAACAAAAAAAACGGTAGATTCCAGATTGCATTTATATTATTTTTTACATTTATATTGGTGAAGTTAGGATGCTTGAGTTCATAATACATGTTCGTACGTGTCAACCCAGGGCTAAATCTTAGCCCCACCTTTGGGCCTGGGCTAACTTTAGCCCGGACCTTGGCTCCAATTCCCCATATATCTATATGAAATTACTCAAAAGTGAGGTTAACTCAGGGCTAAATATGGCGACGAGATCTGATGCAAGCGGGCCCTAGCCTATAACATATTTTATAAAATATACAACATTTCATCATTTTATTGATAAAATAAGTAGAATATAAGGTAAAATAACAAATATATGTACTTCTAGAATACTTCTTTTACCAATAAAATGATGAAATATCGTATATTTTACTATAAAAATAAAACTGAAGTGGGTTTCTGCACTACAAAAAAAGTCGGGGCTAACAAGCTCACCCAGGATGAAGCAACCGGCCCTAATAGAATAAGTAAAAAAATCGCCGAGTAATTAACTCCAAAATTAGTTTTTTCTCGAAAAACTTCATTTTTAGGCAAAAAATATCGAAAAAAGTAATAGCCCTACTTGTGCAACGGATAGCTTGACCATAAAAGCTCCATTAAATCTAAATATAGTTTTGGAAGAGTGGTTCAATACCCCCGGACTTTTTTTTTTCTTATTTTTGATATGACGTCATTTTACCGCATGAGACTACTTAGCGTGATTTTTTTTTCAATAGTACTAATTGATTCTCCATCGATTAAAAAACCGTTATCGGTATAAAATTTGACGTAGAATGCGATGGTTATAATAAAAATGCAATACAGTTGGGGCCCATTGTTAAAAATCGATTTAAAGATTTCAATTGTTGATAACAATGTGAAATCTTTAATAAATTTTGGTGGAACAATTTTTTTCTTAATGTTCACTCTTTTAGCTTTAAAATGGTAAAAAAAGTTTTTTTCTAGCTTAAATAGAACCAGAGT
>JAKCPI010002188.1:0-14865 GCA_023213315.1 Euborellia annulipes | reverse complement strand
AAAAAGACTTCACCTCCAGACTTTTAAAAAAAATTCCTTTTCCAAAATCAATTTCTCCATAAATCAATATGGGTGAATCGAGTCTTCATTTAGATATTCAATAAATATACGGTAATCAGGGGGGGGACAATCCTGGCAATTGTCTGTGAAACTATATATATAGCTTTTGGGCTGCGAATTTTGTTTATAAACAAATTGTCAGAAAATTGATTATATTCCGCGGATGTTCAACAGTTTTCATAATCTGGACCACCTATCCAGAGATAGAACGCTGCCTGGCATTGTTTGTTTAGTGGTTTTTCTCCTATCTTCGTGCCAGGTTTGCTGACATTTATCGTAGTTTTTTTTTTCTTTTTTTAGTTTATCGTAGTTATACTTGCTTATGGTGATAATAATAATAATAAAAAACATTTTGGTGTTGGCGTGGCATAATATCAAAAATTAAAATATGATTCGAAAACTTTATGTTTTAAATGTCCCGATAAGAAAAAAGAAAAAGTCCGATATACCGATGCTTCGACCACGAAACGCTGACTTGCTCTTGGGGGGGGGGGGGGGGCTCGTTGGGGGTTTCAACAAGATGTTGCAGACAAAATCTCAAAATCTCGCAGCATTGAAGATTTAAAGGAATCAACTTCCCTATCATGTAACTTTTATTATGTAAACAATAATGAATTACTTTTTTGACTTTCTTAAATCGTCTAAATATTCATGCCTCACCCTATATTAGTATTTTTTTTTTTTTTTTTAATTTTTATTTAAGGTCTTTTTTCGGCATCTAAGGCCATTTAGACCCTATCCCTATTTATTTCACGGCAAATTTAAAGGGCGACATTTTGGCTGAAATTGGTAGTTCTTTTTCAGCAACTGAGGCCATTTAGACTCCATTCCTATATTTTATATGCTAATTGTTAGTTAATATAATTTAGAAAAATGAGACGGGTAGCTGACCCTCTAGAACAAGAGGCGAAATCTCTACCTTTGCCCTACGACCCGGGAGTTAGTAATGAAATTTAAAATTTCTTACAAGAATCACTTGTTTTAAATGGTGATGGTTATCTTTATTTAATTAATATTTCCTAAAGAAAATCTTTTTTTTTAAACCATTTGATTTTTGAGAAGGGGATGTTGGGGATAAAATAAAAATTTTGGAGATAATTATCTGGCCAATTTATTCGGGATCTTCTACTCCCGATAGATGTCGGAGATCAGTCTGGGTCCGGCCCATTCACCTTTAAGAATAAAGGTGCACGAGGGAAATCTAATCAAAGTTGTGGGCATATTTAAATTTATTTCCATAACCTCCTGAAATTGATTTGTTCTGTTAGTCGTAGATCTCCGAAACGTATAGCGGATGTGGGAAGATGCCTCTCTTGTGTCCCGTGAATAAGTTGCATTGGGCTGGGATAATCGATTTTAATTCGGCAAAGCATTGACCATGGTAATACCTGTAGAAGAGAGATAGATCCTTCTCAATAATAATATCCACCAGGCTTCATTTGATTTTTATTTATTAATAAAAGATTGAAGAAGTATGTTTAAGGAACGGTAATTGTCTGGGACGTCTGGGCGTGAACGAAAAAAACCCGGGCTCTGATATAATCAATCATTAGGAGTTATCAATTGAGGCGCGGATCTTTTTGGCGCTGTTTATGTCTGACAAAAATAATCAGACTCTTTGATTGAGTAAGAAATAATATCAATCAAAATGATATGAAAAGAAAATTATCTCAATTAACAATTTGACTTAGAAGAATTTTGCTAACAAAGAGGGGAGTAGAATTAGTGATGTATAGTACAGGCAAATTGAGCGTCCTCTAAGGGTTATCATATCATTCAACTCATTTGAATAAATGAATGAATAAATGACAATAGAAAAGTTATATAACGCTGTTAAAAATTTAAAATCGGATACTGATCAAGAAATTAGACGCAAGCCACAGACCCTCATGGCACCTGTAAATAAAAGACTTTTTAATAGCATTAATAAAAAAAAAATTCAATTATTTTCGAATGATATTTAAAAGAAAAAAATATTCTCATAATTAGAATAAAAAAATCCCAGCTTATATAATTTTCTATTAAGGAAAGATTATGGAAAAAATAAAAATATAAACGAAGAAACTTCAAATGAAAGGACTTTACATTTTCATAATATTAGATTCAATTTTTTTGTCCTTCGACTTCAGAGGTTAGATGAATGGTTTAAAACAAATGGGGAGGGGAGGGATCCCTGGGGGGGGAGGCTACGAAATAAAATGCTCTCGAAGTTATTTGCTGTTCCATTTTTACTTCCTCTTACCCATATATGTAGTATATATATAGACTATAGAGAGAAAGTATTGGTTTCTTATCTGAAATTCGATGTCGAGATTTTGATGGATATACACGTTTTGAGGTCCTTTGAATCCAAAAAGTGGTTTTCGCGACATGGTCTGTGTGTTGGACTGTCTGCGAACAAAATATCTCGAAAATGAAAAGAGATATGAGGTTGAAATTTTAAGTTAGGTACCCCTGAGACGTGACACGAAGATGTTGAACAAAATCGGCCAAAGAATAGCCTAATGGTACTTTATTGTTGCACTTTTTCAGTCTCGTTAATTGTAATACAATCGGAGGCTTTAATTTTTGGCTGCTCCTGCTTCCTTCCTTGTCGATAAAGTTAATACTTTAGGAAATATTTTAATTTTCCCTCTATTTTAGTTTTTTTTTAGCCATATTTTAGAGTTTGAAGTTGACATGATCTCAACTTTAGAGCCCAAATAGGAGAAAATTATCAGATTTACACAAACAGTACACCGTATAATAAATAAATATGTTCCGAAATTATTAATAAACATTTGATCTCTTAAAACATTCTGCAGTATTAAGTTTTCAAAATATTTTCGAAAAATCTTCGCCTATATTTTTATTACCATTTTTTTAGAAAATTTATAATGATCCAGAAGCCTGTCACGTAGGATGCGCGAAAATCGGCAGTCATTGTCCGCGTCCAATAGACGGAAGGAAATATGCCCAATCAAATACAAACTCATATCTTGAAAAAGATTTTTATCATAAATTAATTCGTAAACCTAATATCAACGATAATGTTATCTAACCATAGGCCTATTTATTTATATTTATTATTCTTATTTAATTTACGCATATCTCTTAAGCTAATTAAGCTGATCGAATGACATCTATCTATTGAAAAACAATAATTATGAAAAATATATAATCTCTAAATGCCAAAAGAACAATAAAAAGAAATAATTGGAACCGTAAATGAAAGGCAAGCGCTAATGAGAATGCGATTATTTTGTAATTATATTTACTAGATTATTTCAAACTAATAAGTTTCCTTTGAACATACTGTAGTACTCATAAGGAAAAAAAAAATAAAAACTTATTCAGAATATCAAATTGAAGTAGCCTATTATTAAGTTGATAACTCCATAAAACTCTGTTTATATATCAGATAGCTAATTATATGTGAACAAACTCATTTTTTAAACTCGAAGGTTAATCGTGTTTGTGTTTACTATATGGATGATTTACAGTCAGTAAGATAAATTATAGTTGACTATAAGTGAAGCAACAGGCCCTAAAATTGCCTGGGCAAATAGGTCTTTGTATATAAGCAATGCCAAGCACTGCTGAACCTCGGATGGGTGGCCTCCGAGGGATAAGCGAGTGGAACGATTGCAGGAAGCGATTAAAATAAAAGATGTCTTGAATTAAGCTTAGCAAATTAATCTTTAAAATTGCCACTCTCTCTTAAATGGCACATTTCAGGGTTTAATTTGAGAAAATCCCTCTTTCCTGAAGTGAGAGTCTTTAGCTAGCTAATGTTATCGGACTCGTCACCTTTCTAGATTAATATACCGTATCATAGTGAAAGAATACAAAAGGTAGAGAAGCAGGTCACGAGAGATAAACGCTAATCTGACACTTAACCCATCTAAAAACCTTTTAGGAATTATGCATCAAATTTATTTTCTTTATTAATAAAAAAAAATGGCTGGCTAACATGATTGTGATAAGGAAATTAAATAGTCTATAAATTTCTACTACTTTATTTAACTAAATTTTAATAATTCGAAGAGGGCTCGCTGGTGTGGTGGGCTAGGATGTCGGCTTTCTACAAAGATCAGTGATCAAATCCTGGGCTAGCGGGATTTCTTCATTAAATAAAAAAAATCTGGTGTGACAAGCACAGAACACAACTTTCGATTACCGAAAGTAAGAGAAAGTTGTGTGCTGTCCGCCAGTCACACTAGATTTTTTTTTTTTTGATTTGATTGATTTTTGGTGTCGACATATATTTAGTTTCCGACAGTACGGTACATTCGAATTTCAAGATGAAAAATTTATAAGTATGGGAAAATATTTATATTTTGTTACCAAGGCAACCATTTCTCCTATCTTTTCTATGGAGTAAAGTGGTCTTCAGAAGATTTCAATGACAAAATGAGAATATATATTTTCTTTAAAATGCTCTTTAGCATCTAAAAAATAATTGATTTTTGAATTTTAAAAAAATCGTTGGAGCGAATTTAGAGAAAATCGAAAAAAACTGAAAAAGTGCATCAGTAAAGTACTAGTACTCTCTGGTCGATTTTGTTCAAAAGCTTCGTGTCACGTCCCAGGGGGGTGCCTAACTTAAATATAAAATTCCAACCTCCTAGCTCTTTTCGTTCTTGAGATATTTTGTTCACAGACACACAGACACACCATGTCGCGAAAACCACTTCTTTGGATTCAGGGGAGGAGTTAGAGATAGGAAATAATGTAACTTCACAGGGTGCCGGTAGATGGCTACGGTCAGAGGTTGGTTTGAGGTGTGTCTTCGTGCACGAAAGCACCTCGGGAAAATAAAAGGGGATCCCAATAGGAATTTCAAATAAAATAAAAAAATAATTCGTACATTGCCTCATCTCTGGTGACATATACGAAGAGTGTTAACATAATAGATGCTTTATATTTATTATTGACTGCATCCTCTTTATATCATTAATCTAATTATTATTAAGAATTAGAACAACAGCCACCAAGATCGATGCAGTCAGGCAATGCTAGGCTCTGCGAAACCTTTGAGTGGCCTACGGGTTTGGTCTAGTTGGTAGCGTGCCTACCTTCTATACCGAACGTGCGGGTTCGGACCCCAGGCAGTCCGACGATTTTATTTAAGCCATTTGGATACCAAATGGCTTAAATAGAAATGCCTGGACCCACAATAGATAATATATATTACAACGGTTATCGTCAAAGTCTTGAATGGCCTAAGTTGCCAAAAAGACTGTGTGAATGTGTGTGAGTGTGTGTGAGTGTGAATGAGAAAAAAAGTGCGTGTTAAAAAAAAAAACCTTTGGGTGGCTTCGGGGGGTGTAAAACGTCCCTCACTAGCCATAGGTATACGTTGCCCCTGGGTGTGGCATAGTAGGTAGCGTGCCTACCTCCTATGCCAAACGTTGCGGGTTCGGACCTAGGCAGTCCGATGATTTTATTTAAGCCATTTGGATACCAGATGGCTTAAATAGAAATGCCTGAACCCACAATATATATATTACTTACAACGGTTATCGTCAAAGTCTTAAATGGCCTAAGTTGCCGAAAAGACTGTGTGAATGTGTGTGTGAGTGTGAGTGCGAATGAGAAAAAAGTGTGAATGTTTAAAAAAAAAAAAAAAAAAAAAAAAAAAAAAAATAGGTATACGTTATTTAAAATATATGCGGTGTAAGATACTATAACACCTAAATGGCCTCAGTAGCCGAAAGAAAATAATAAAATAAATTAGTTTGCCTCTCGTTTTCTTTTATTCAAGCTAATTAAAACTCAACTACCCGCTTTGAACACCTCGCTCATATTCCAGCTTATACCAGACTGCCACTAGTCAACCTAATATTTCAAAATGGATTGTGCGTATTTTCATTGAATTTTCATTTTAGTCATTAAAAGGCAAAAGTTCATTCATCGTCTTGAGGAAGCCATTTTGGAAAAAAAAAATGCCAAAAATCATAATGGCTATTTAGATCCCGTCCCTGATTGGTAGCCAATTAACCTTTGGCCATTAAGCAAGAGTTTTATCTTTGTCCTAAGAAACAGGGATCAAAAGGGGGAGGCATTTTGCTTCAAGTAGTCGCATTAAGGTGGATTAATTAATTATAATAGGAAGTGATAGGAATGGAATATTTTATAAAATTTCGATAAGTGGAGATGAGATAACCTAATCATAGAATCCTGGTTAATTCCGAAAGGAAAATCGCAACAAAAATAAGCCCTTGCGATGGAATTTTATTTTTTATAATTATCAGATTATGGGATGAATTTATTTGTTACAATACCTGTTTTTGCTATTATCTAATAATTCAGCTTTATTTCATAACAACAATCTTAATCCAGATTAATTCGAATATTATCTAAATCCTAATAAATTTTTTTTTTTTTTAGAAATGACCGGAAAAAATGAAAACATCGAAATGATGAACCACTCAAGGTAAATTTATTGTAATTTATTTATAATTGTATAATTTAAAAGCATTGTCAATTTTTCGCTTCACTTGTCTACTAATACGACGTAACAAGAAAAATTTGTTTCTTGAAAAGTTATTATTTCGTTATTATTCCTCTAATTTTCTCTAAATGCGGCATAAACGGGTATGCAGCCAACCTCTGAAGACCATTTAGGGTAGGGAGTGAGGAGGGGGAAAAGTTTTCCCTCTCCTCAAGTCAAAATTCGATGTCGAGATTTTGATGGATATACACGTTTTGAGTCCTAAAAAGACGGTCTGTATGTGATGATTTAAGGCAGGGGTTGCTGCCTGGGATCCGAACCCGCGACCTTTGGTATAGAAGGCCAGTACGCTACCAACTACACCACGGCCCGAGGGCACTCTTGTACTTCATAGGAAATATAGGTTAAATGGATGGCATGGTAACAAAATATAAATATAGAATATTTGATCAAGGTCCGCCGACCCCGCACCGCGGGCGAGGACAGAAGAAGAAGAAGAAGATCAACAACTTTCAATTGCCAAAGATAAGAGAAAGTTGTGTGCTGTGAGATTTTTTTTTTTAAATATGTAAGATCTTTTCGGCATCTGAGGCCATTTAAGATCGTCTCTATTTCAATTGATGAAACAAAAGTTAGGAAAAAATTTCAAGTATTTAAGGCATTTTTTTAGCAAAAGCTCTAAGAAGTATGCAATTTAGACCAGCGTTTTCCTAACTTGAAGTACATGATGAGTTAAGTACAAAAGGCATTAAGGAACAAAAAAAAAATGCAAAATAAGAAATGCAATCCCTACTGATGAAAATATTTAAATGATTATCTCATTATATCAAAACGAGAAGAGATTGAGTTCGAAGGCTGCATTGGACACTTGTTAGTTTCTTAATATTTATTTATTTTATTAGGATATGATGCAACAATCAGCACAGAGGAGATTTCCGATCTAATTTCAAATTATTTAAATTGAAATTGGAAATCTTTGAATGATTTCCTCGTTGTTTCTTTAACCTTCAATCATAATTTCTAAATTATTCGATTTCTTTATCGAGGTCATCTACTTTTCTGATCTGGAATTTTATTTTTTCAAATTTTTCTCATTTGAATTTGCATCATTTAAAGAAAAACAAATTTTATTTTTACTTTCTCTTACCTCTATATATATGTTAATATATATAGAGAGAAAGTATTGGATTCATGTCAAAAATTCAATGTCGAGATTTGATGGATATACACGTTTTGAGGTCCCCTGAATCCAAAAAAGTGGTTTTCGAGACATGGTCTGTCTGTGAAGCTTTTGATCAAAATCGGCCAAAGAGTACTAATACTTTACTGATGCACTTTTTTAGTTTTTATACTCTCTTTAAAATGTATATTCTAATTTTGCCATTGAAATCTTCTGAAGACCACTTCATAACAGATGGTTTATTAAATATTTATTATGCTTTCTAATTGTGTCTTCAGAGGTGCTCATCCCCTGCGATGCCTAGGGTGAGAAACAAGATCCCATCTCAAATGGATTTTCGATCTAGCGATATGCTATCTTTATAATCATTAATTTTTTTCATGATAATAATTACAAATCTTCTTTTAAAAGAATTTGACCTGTACCAGATAAGGAAAATATGATCTTTTCTCCTATTGCAATCAAATAATTTTTTTATCTTCGAATTTCATAAAAAAAATCTTATTATCAAAAAATGCAGGGGGAAATTTCGAAATAGAAATTTTTTTTTTTATGAATAACAAATTGCGAAAGTTTATCGCTAAAAAACAATAGCATTATTTCCAAACATAGACAGATAACAAATTTATTGAAAATGATCCATAATTCGTGCAATGAGCAAAGCAGTTCGCTCCTAACAAAGAAAACGCAAGGAGCGGACAGAAGTAGAGCGAAACTTGCTACTGAGCCTACTCTTTATCCCAATGATATATTTTAGCTATAATTACTGTATTTTCAACTGCCATTTGAATATGACCATCTCTTAACACTTTAGAGGCGAGGGGACGCGCAGAAATATTTGAGAAAAATAAATTTATTAATAATCAAAATTAATTAGCAACTATTTTACCCGGACGAAGATATTTTATTATTGAATTTATTTATTTTTAGTCATATTGTTACGTAATAAGTATTAATTATGCAAATCGAGAACTGAGTACGGTTACAAACTATGCAGCCGATTATTATAATAGCTATATACAAAAAAGTCGAATCCTTCATTCCGTCATTGACTTCAACGAAATTATTTTTTGACTATTCCTACATTTTAAAACAATTAAAATGAAAATCAATGTTAATATGATTTAATTACGCCCCACCCCCTCACTCCCCGGTGGCCAAGAGGATAAAGGTTTTGACAAATGTCAATATTTATCATTTTAAAGTCAAGGGGTGTGGGTTCGGAGTCTCATACATTTTATTTAAATCATTTGGATACCAAATGGTAAAAATTAATATGCCTGGACCTCTTAATATATATAGTATTTAATATATAAGTATCTTTTAAAGTTATATGGCCTCGAATGCCGAAAAGACTTTAAAAAATCTGAATTAAAAAATAATTTTTTAAAAATTATTTAGAAATTGGTTTTTTATTATATTAAAAAAATTATATATCTGGGTTGGTAACTAATTTAAATACCAAAGAAAATAAAATAACAAATGGAAGCGAGACAATCAAGATAATAGAAGTCAAGCAATGGCAAACCCTGCGAAACCTCGAATTGGTGGCCCGTGGGGAATCAGTGTGTGGAACGTCCTCCGGTAGTTACTGGTAGATGCTAATTAAATATATACAGTATATATTGCGATATTATAACTCCTAGCTAACTTTATTTAATGAAAACAAAAGCGACATTTCGATCCTAGAGTGTGATCTTCTTAAGGCTTGTTGTTTAATTAAAAAAAGTTAAAATTTATATTACTCAAGGCGCCAAGAGTTTCAAGAGTAAGTAATTAGTAATTTCTTCATCAACTACATGCTGGCCAGAGCCATCAAATCGTGTATTTCAATTAAAATTTCGACAACGTTTCTTATACCAGGCAGAACTTTGTATAGAGTTTTAGTATGACTCTAGACAAGAGAAAATGCTGAGGTCACAAAAGTTTTCTTGTTTAAAATAATATTGTATTAGCTGCAAAGTTTTGTATTTTTTTATTACGTCACTTGAAAATAATACTGTATTTTAGTTTATCCACCATTTTTTTTTAATTTCAGTGACTCGATTCCTAAACATGACAACATTCCCTATTCAGGATGGATGTTTTGGAAACGACGGAGGCATCTCATCTCTTTCCTCGCCTTCTTTGGTTTCTTCAATATCTACGCCCTTCGAGTGAATCTCAGCGTTGCAATTGTAGCCATGACTACGCGTTATAACAAAACTCTAGAAAATGGAACGATTGTTGAGGTAATTTTTATTTTTTATCTACGTAGTGCCCGGGGGGTCTGGCAACGAAGTACTCACAACCGTTGCGGTTAAGCAATTCTAAGCGCGGTGAAATCTCGGGCTGGGTGACCCCGAGGAATCTGCTTGTTGAACGTCCCTCGGAAGCCATCGGCTATGCATATAATTATAATCCCTAAATGGCCGCAGCAACCGAGAAGGTAAAAAAAATCTACCGAATAAAATTGAAAATTTTTCAAATTCGAATAAAAATTAGAATTTAAATGAAATAAATGCAAATGTTTTATAATTTTAATATCGTTTTGTGCTAGTGAATTGAAAATCGACATAAGTAAATTATATTAATGTGATTAAAATGATTTGTATTTGTGTTTAATTATGTGTTTTGTGTAGAATATTTCCCCGGAACCAGTCTATGTATTGTCGTACAAGTACCTAAGATTAGGTGCCAAGTAGTGGAAAGATGAAGAATTAACTAACAGTAGGACAAGCGAAAACCCTTTTCAAAACAAAATACAACGAGAAATGAGTTAAAACTAATAATAAACTGGATATTGTCCTTTAAAAGGAGAGATGAGGAGATCTCTGCCCAAACGAGGCAATGAAGGCTGATTTTCGAAAAGGACTGAAGAATATCCGGGCAGGAAAGGGGAGAGGAGAAGAAAAAAGAACAAAATCCCTTTGGTAGATCAATCGCATTCTTGAAATTCAAACAAAAATATCAAATAGATGCCATTTAGACCTCATATATTTTGGATTTAAAAAAAAATTTATATGCCAAAGCCCGGGTAGGGGTCATGATGTTGTAATATGCCATTTAGCAGCGAAGGTGGTCACAGGGAGCGAGAGTCTAATAAAAATAATAAAATTCATTTTCTCGAAATTAAATTTGGAAAATATTTTTAAATTTTCAAGATGAGACGGGAGCTTTCTCTATATATTTTTTTCTAAAAAATTTATATTTAGTTGCCGACGTTTCGAATAATAGTCTTTACGGCGGCGCCCTGATGCTGCGCATCCTTGGACGAGCCCTGTTTCTAAAAAAGATAGGCCTACTCGAATTATCAGAGAAGGTGCCTAAGACAGTGGTTTCCAAACTTTATGCTACCACGCCTCCCTTAAAAATAATTAATCTTATGACGCCTCCCCCCTCCCTCATTTTATAAAATAATAAAAAACAAAAATTTTTAATGCTAAAAAATATAAATATATATAAAAATATTTTTTTTATTAATTCTTATTTATATTAAAACTAGCAATCATTTGGAAAATTGATCCTGGGGGCCAATATTCGCGCCTCCCCTTAGACTAGTCCGCGTCTCCCTAGGGCCTCCCCCGCGCCTCACAGTTTAGAAAACGCTGGCATAAGGGTATTTTATGGCTGGTGGAATTCGTATAATATCAGGAATGAAAGTTAGAAAAAACAAAGCCAGAATTTTTTCTTTAAAAATATATTTTAATAGCTGAAGTTTCGGCCTTGGTCAAAGTCATCCTAGGATGACCACTAACAGCTCTGAGGATGGCTTTGAACAAAGCCAAAACTTCAGATGTTAAAACATATTTTTAAAGATTTTTCTAACTTTCATTCCTGAAGAAAAATATTTTTCTCAAATTTTATTTTCACGCCCTAGGACTTAAATATAAAATTTCAACCTCCTAGCTCAATTCCTTCATGCTTTAAATTGAACCCAAACAGACACATTTTTTTTTTTATTATTCGGTGAACATCAAACCAATTCCCGCAAGGAACCTGATGTCACCCATTTATTGGTCCTCTTTTCTTTACATTACAGATTTTTTTTTTTAAGGGACAGACCATGTCGTGAAAACCATTTTTTGGATTCAAGGGACCTCAGAACGTGTATATCCATCAAAATCTCGATACCGAATTTTTGACATGAATCCAATACTTTCTCTCTATATATATGTATATTAACTTATACATATAGGTAAGAGAAAGTAAAAATTCCGAATTGAGATTAGTTCTCTAATATAAAAAGATGCGGTAACTCACCCCAGTAAAATTCTAAATGGACTAATTATATCTTACTTTTCTAACTAATGAAAAAAATCCCTACAAAATTCTGCAAGGGATTCGATGGGTTCCTAAATTACCCAGTGTTATTATTGTCTGTTTATGAGAGTTTCGAAATTTTCAAAAATTAATTCCGCCCCAGTAATACGAAATTTTAGAATGACATTAAAATGTTTCTACCCCACTATCCTATTTGCTAAATATTGAATATAAATTTTAACTCAAACGGAATTCACTTATTTTTTAGTAAAAGTATTAAAAAAATCTGGTGTGACTGGCGCACAGCACACGAGTTTCTCTTACCTTCGGTAATCGAAAGTTGTGTACTGTGCTTGTCTCACCAGATTTTTTGTGTCGACATGTATTTAGTTTCCGACGTACGATTTTCAAGATGTACAATTTATAAGTATGGCAAAATATTTATATTTTGTTACCATAGCAACCATAGGAGAAATTCGTATCTTTCCTACGAAGTACAAGAGTAAAGTGGTCTTCAGAAGATTTCAATCACAAAATGAGAATATACATTTTATAGAGAATCTAAAAAATAATTGATTTTTGAATTTAAAAAAAAATCGTTGGAGCAAATTTTGAGAAAATCGAAAAAAACTGAAAAAGTGCATCAGTAAAGTACTAGTACTCTTTGGTCAATTTTGTTCAAAAGCTTCGTGTCACGTCCCATGGGGGTGCCTAACTTAAATATAAAATTTCAACCTTCTAGCTCTTTCCGTTCTTGAGATATTTTGTTCACAGACACACACACACACAGACAGACCATGTCGCGAAAACCACTTTTTTGGATTCAGGGGACCTCAAAACGTGAAGATCCATCAAAATCTCGACATCGAATTTTTGACATGAAACCAATACTTTCTCTCTATATATATTAACATATATATAGAGGTACGAGAAAAGTAAAACATTAATATTTTTATGCATTATAGGTTAATGGTTAATGCCTTCATACCTCCTCTCCCCCCCCCCCTTTAAGGAAATGCGAGCCTTCAACGCGAAATTACTCTCAAAATAATTTGAATACATTTATAAATAATTATTTTAATTTTACTTTCTCTTACCTATGTATATATGTAATATATATATATAGAGAGAAAGTATTGGATTCATGTCAAAAATTCGATGTCGAGATTTTTGATGGATCTTCACGTTTTGAGGTCCTCTGAATCCAAAAAAGTGGTTTTCGCGACATGGTCTGTCTGTGGGTGGGTGGGTGGGTGGGTGGGTGGGTGGGTGGGTGTGTGTGTGTGTGGGTGGGTGTGTGTTCAATTTTAAGGATGAAGGAATTGAGCTACGAGGTTGAAATTTTATATTTAAGTTAAACACCCCCGGGACCGGAAAAATAAGCTTTTAATCAAAATCGGCCAAAGAGTACTAGTACTTTACTGATGTACTTTTTCAGTTTTTTTCGATTTTCTCAAAATTTGCTCCAACGATTTTTTTTAAAATTCAAAAATCAATTATTTTTTAGATGCTCTTTCAAATGTATATTCTCATTTTGCGATTGAAATCTTCTGAAGACCACTTTACTCTTGTGTTTCATAGGAAAGATAGGAAAAATGGTTGCCATGGTAACAAAATATAAATATTTTCCCATACTTATAAATTTTACATCTGAATTCAAATGTACCGTACTGTCGGGAACTAAATATATTTCGACACGAAAAATCTGGTGTGACAAGCACAGTACACAACTTTCGATTACCGAAGGTAAGAGAAAGTTGTGTGCTGTGCGCCAGTCACACCAGATTTTTTATTTTATTTTAATTTTCAACCCTTAATCCACCCCTGTGTAAAAGTATATTAAGTGTGAGTATGAATGAGAAAGTGTTTTTTTTTAAAAAATAAAAAAAAAAATAAATAAATAAATAAAAAATAAAAAACTAATTTTTTTTCAAACTCACCTCCACTCCCCCTCCCCCTTTCAACAGCTTATATTCTCCCTCTACCCTTAGTGAAATACAAAATATTTAATTTCATATTCAAAAGAATCGTTTTTCGTAGTCAAATTATTTGTTTCTATCATTGTTTTTTTTTTTGACATTCTCTTACCTATGTATATATGTAATATATATATAGAGAGAAAGTATTGGATTCATGTCAAAAATTCGATGTCGAGATTTTGATGGATCTTCACGTTTTGAGGTCCCCTGAATCCAAAAAAGTGGTTTTCGCGACATGGTCTGTCTGTGGGTGGGTGGGTGGGTGGGTGGGTGGGTGTGTGTGTGTGTGGGTGTGTGTTCAATTTTAAGGATGAAGGAATTGAGCTACGAGGTTGAAATTTTATATTTAACTTAAACACCCCCGGGACCGGAAAAATAAGCTTTTAATCAAAATCGGCCAAAGAGTACTAGTACTTTACTGATGTACTTTTTCAGTTTTTTTCGATTTTCTCAAAATTTGCTCCAACGATTTTTTTAAAATTCAAAAATCAATTATTTTTTAGATGTTCTTTAAAATGTATATTCTCATTTTGCGATTGAAATCTTCTGAAGACCACTTTACTCTTGTATTTCATAGGGAAGATAGGAGAAATGGTTGTCATGGTAACAAAATATAAATATTTTCCCATACTTATAAATTTTACATCTGAATTCAAATGTTCCGTACTGTCGGGAACTAAATATATGTCGACACAAAAAATCTGGTGTGACAAGCACAGAACACAACTTTCGATTACCGAAGGTAAGAGAAAGTTGTGTGCTATGCGCCAGTCACACCAGATTTTTCAACGATAAAATGCATAATAATTACCTTTAATAAGACTCTCAAGAGGGTGTGTTGGCTGACGGGGTGGTCAGGGTGAGTCACACTATATTAATTATTCACTTTGATTCACTTTAAACACAAAAAAAGAGCAGCGCCTGCATCCCGGCAACGCACTCGACTCGACTAAACGGGAGATTCGTCT
>JAKCPI010002187.1:0-17337 GCA_023213315.1 Euborellia annulipes | reverse complement strand
TTCAGATGTAAAATTTATAAGTATGGGAAAATATTTATATTTTGTTACCATGGCAACCATTTCTCCTATCTTCCCTATGAAATACAAGAGTAAAGTGGTCTTCAGAAGATTTCAATTGCAAAATGAGAATATACATTTTAAAGAGCATCAAAAAAATGAATGATTTTTGAATTTAAAAAAAAATCGTTGGAGCAAATTTAGAGAAAATCGAAAAAAACTGAAAAAGTACATCAGTAAAGTACTAGTACTTTTTGGCCGATTTTGATTCAAAAGCTTATTTTTCCGGTCCCAGGGGGTGTTTAACTTAAATATAAAATTTCAACCTCGTAGCTCAATTCCTTCATCCTTAAAATTGAACACACACACACACCCACCCACCCACAGACAGACCATGTCGCGAAAACCACTATGAAATGGCTTTTTTGGATTCAGGGGACCTCAAAAAGTGAAGATCCATCAAAATCTCGACATCGAATTTTTGACATGAATCCAATACTTTCTCTCTATTTATATATATTACATATATACATAGGTAAGAGAAAGTAAAAAAAAAAAAAAAAATTACTAATAGAGGGTGAGGCATGAATATTTAGACGATTTAAGAAAGTCAAAAAAGTAATTCATTATTGTTTACATAATAAAAGTTACATGATTGATTCCTTTAAATCTTCAATGCTGCGAGATTTTGAGATTTTGTCTGCAACATCTTGTTGAAACCGCAACGAGCCCCCCAAGAGTAAGTCAGCGTTTCGTGGTCGAAGCATCGGTATATCGGACTTTTTCTTATCGGGACATTTAAAACATAAAGTTTACGAGACAACCTCGCAACATAGAAGATTTAAAGGAAACAATCACGACTGCTATTCAACGGATTCCATTAGAAATGCTGGCGAATACTTTTGATTATTTCAAGCCCCGTGCAGAGATTTGCATTCAGAAGAACGGAGTCCATCTTTTAAGCAATAGCACTAGCACTCAGAAAAAAAGCTTTTTGATGGACTGCCCTATCATGTAGCTTTTATTATGTAAACAATAAAATGAATTACTTTTTTCACCTTCTTAAATCGTCTAAATATTTATGCCCCACCTTGTATAATCAGTTAAAATCTAAATAAATATGTTAAATCTCAATTCATAAAAATAATCATATGGTATTTTAATTTTTGATATTATGCCACGCCAACACCAAAATGTTTTTTATTATTATTATTATCACCATAAGCAAGTATAACTACGATAAACTAAAAAAAAGAAAAAAAAACTACGATAAATGTCAGCAAACCTGGCACGAAGATAGGAGAAAAAAGACTAAACAAACAATGCCAGGCAGCGTTCTATCTCTGGATAGGTGGCCCAGATTATGAAAACTGTTGAACATCCGCGGAATATAATCAATTTTCTGACAATTTGTTTATAAACAAAATTCGCAGCCAAAAAGTTATATATAGTTTCACAGACAATTGTCAGAATTGTCCCCCCCCTCATTACCGTTTATTCATTGAATATCTAAATGAAGACTCGATTCACCCATATTGATTTATGGAGAAATTGATTTTGCAAAAGAAATTTTTTTAATGATTTTTTTTCAAAGTCTGGAGGTGAAGTCTTTTTTTGCCGAAAAAGACTTTAAAACAAATAAATAAAAAAAAAAAATATGGTGTGACTGGTTGCACAACACACAACTTTCTCTGACCTTCGGTAATCGAAAGTTGTGTTCTGTGCTTGTCACAGGTTTTTTTGTGTCGAGATATATTTAGTTTCCGACAGCTACGGCACCCCTTTATGTCCGAGCTTTCGTAAGAATATAATTCAAATAAAGTCGGAGCAGAGATTGGTGACCCCGAGGCACAAGGCTGTTGAATGATCCCCGGAAGTCATTCTTAAAGATTTCCCTTACACTTTACTACATAAGCGAATGGCTACTGTAGTCGGAATGACTATCTAAAGATGAAATTTTGTGGAAAATGAATTGGAAACGCATAAGAAGAAGATATTCTAGTTCATACATTAGATTATTCTACTTAAATTGAAATCTCTTAATGAATGGATGAAAATAAAATCAAAGGATGCCGCAGACGGGCTCGAGTCAAATATGTTTGCACTCTACGAGGCGCCAGAACTCTATATAGGGGCAAACAAAAAAAAACATGAGGCTAAATCCGCCATGCGCGGGCGACGCGCGCTAGCACTCAGCCACAAGAATGGCACCCTAGACATAGACAACCCTGGATACAATCAAAATTGTTTTTTTTTATGATAAATTCCTCAAATGTGATTTGATGCACCTGAATTTGCAATCCCCCCCCCATATCCTGTTAGATAATTCTACAAAAAGGGCAGGGAATTTGTAAATATCATATTTCTTACATACCGGCAAAATTACAGCTAAAGCTTTAACTGAGTTTTTCTGGACAAATTAAATTTCAGTGGATGAGTTAGTCACCTTCAGAATTTTCATGTTTATAACAACAAATTAAATTTCAAAAATTATGAATTTTACTTGGTGGTTTATTTATTACTTTTTTTTAATATTACAATATATAAATCCATCATTACACCCAAATGGCCGAAAGAGAAAATAGGTAACATCCCTACATGCAGTTTTTTTATTTGTTTCAAGGTCTTTTTCAGTATCTTAAGCTACTTAGACCCCATCATAGGCGCCGGAACTGGGGGGGGGGCAAGGGTACATTGCGCCCCCCGGCATCCTATAGGGGGGGGCAGAGAGGGGTAAAATTTCTTCTTTTATTTCATTTATTTTTAAAAATGATATATTTTTACTTTTGAAAAATAAAATCTTCTAAATTAAAAAAAATTAAAAGAGTAAGAAATTCATTTTTTTTTCAAATTTTTTCCAAAAATTTTTGATAAAATCACTAGCAAATTTTTTAAAATTGTGATTTTATTTAAAATTTTTAAAGTTTTATATCTACTATAATAGATTTGTTTTTGTTTTATACTATATGAACATATTAAATAATTTTAATTTTCTAAAAAAAAAATTTTTGCCCCCCCCCCTGATTCAAATTCGTTCCGGCGCCCCTGGACCCCATCCCTATTTATTTCAAATGATTGGTAGACAATCAATCTCTATGCATTTAAATTACGACTAGTAGAACTTGCCAATTTGAGTTTTCCTTCGCCTTTGCACCCCTGACCCCTGATTGGAATTGGTAGCTACCTCTATTTTTCCCAAAATTTCAAATCTGTCAACAAGCTTTTTATTATTAGGTATCCCAGTTGAGTCCCTCCCCCATACTCTTAGTTAATTTATCCCCTTTTCTTCCTGGTTGCACGTGACAATGAGAAAAAAGATAATAACGTTACTCACCCTTAACTTATATCATGCTGTTTATTAAATAATTTGGGATAGAGAGAGTGAGAGTGGGAGAGTGGGTGAGGTGAGAGTGGTTGGAATAAGCACCAAGTCTACTGGCCTACTGGCGAAATGAGAGTAGCGACTGACGGCCAACAGGTTGCTTGTTGTCTGCTTACCTCCTCCTCCACTTCCTTTCTCCTTTGTACGTTTATCGCAATTGGATGCCCATGGGCTGAAAACGTTGTTTGATTATAACAAGTGGGCGGAGTTAGGGCAACTTCCTCTTAGTTTGATTCTAGCCCTGGATAATTTCCCAAGTGTTTGCTTCAAAATTGGGCACCCATGGGCAAGTTACCTAATGTTCCTTTCAAGCAAGTGGGAGGAGCCTGGTAAGCTCTTGCACCCTTCCCGGAGTTTGATTTTATCGTTTTGGATGTCAGTGGACGCCCAAACTTACACGTGCTTTTTTTTTTTTTTTTTTTTTTTTTTTTTTTTTTTTTTATTTTTTTCCTCTTTTTTTTCCAAACTTTTTCAAAAAACACCCCCCAACCCACCCCCCCCTTGGGCCTTTCCCGAGTTAATTTTTTTTTTTCTAACTCCTCCTCCTTCCACCTTTAGTGGGGACCTAATTTTTTTTCCAACCGCCCCCTAATATCCAACCCCTTTTATGGAAGGGGGGCGTTTGAGGGGGCCCTCAGCACCGGGGTGTAGCCTACTCCTTTCGAAGAATGCATCACTGAGAGGGAACCTTCTTTACGTCCCTTCCACAGGACGGGATGTCACAGCAACTCCCTCTCCCCGTAGAGTTGTCTGGGGGACTATTGTGGTGAGATCCTATATTCCAATCCAGGGCTTGCTTGAGGATTTGTTTACATTAAATAAATATTTTTATTTAATGAAAAATCCCACACGCCAAGGATTTGAACAGGGATCTTCTTTGCAGAAGCCGACACCCTAGCTCACTACACCAGCGAGCCCCCGTATATTTTTTTAAATTTTAATAAATATATGGCTGATTCTCAAAAAAATCGAAATCGATGTCCTTAATGATTTCCTCAGAGCAGGTTTGTCAATTATGAAATTTCTTTTTTATAAAAACTACTATACCAAATTATGAAACAAATTTGTTTCTTATATGATCAACAGAAAGGATATATCCAAGAACGTACTCTAAAAATCATTCCCTCGCTCTGTCCCAACTCTAAATTCAAGAGAATCATGAACTTAAATCGAAAAATTCCTTACTAATTGTTTGCTAACTTATTTTTACTTATATATGATAGTATTGGCTGCATCTTCATGAGCTTATAATTTAAAAAAGACGAATGGAAAAATTACTAAAAATATTTTAAAACTTGTCTTTAAAAAACCCGTCATTCCGTGAGGGGCCATTTGGTATCCAAATGGCTTAAATAAAATCATCGGACTGCCTGGGGTCCGAACCCGCGGCGACGTTTGGTATAGAAGGTAAACACGCTACCAACTACTCCAAGCCCCGTGGGCCTAATATAACTTAAATCAATGTTTTGTTCATAACAATTAATATGTTTGTTTTTTTTACACATTCACACAGTCTTTTCGGCAACTTAGGCCATTTAAGTCTTTGACGATAACCGTTAATTATTAAAATATCTATTGGGGGGTCCAGGCATTTCTATTTAAGTCATTTGGTAAAAAAAATAATTGGTGCATTTCAGAGTTTTTAATTGTTGTAGAATCATATTATTAATCATTCCATCACTGATCTGTAATTCCCTTATTTTCGAATTTTTTTTTTCAAACTAAAAAAGTTGGGGACCACTATAATATTTTAATCAAACAAGACATAAACTATGACTTGTGCAAAAAAAAAATCGATCAACTCAGTAAGGCCAATTTCGATTTTTTTTTTTTTTTGAGAATGAGCCATATACTGTATGTTAACTTGTAACTTTATGCTTTTTATTTATACGGGAGAAAAACCATTCACTAACAATTTTATTCATTTGGGTGAAAAACCTTATAGATATAGTTTTATTCATATTTGCTTTTTTTTTTTTAAACACTCACTTTTTTCTCATTCACACTCACACACACATTCACATATTCTTTTCGGCAACTTAGGCCATTTAAGACTTTAACGATAACCGTTATTATTTATAATATCTATTGTGGGTCCAGGAAGTGGCGTAACGTACGACCCAGCAGACCCCGCAATGCGGGGGGGGGCCGGACCTTGGGGGGCTCACGGGCCGGGCCGGGCTAAAAAACTGTATCTCCTCAGGGCTCCGGTAAAAACTGAAAAATTTAGAAACAAAAAAAAATTAATGAAAATTTGTCTTTGAAAGGGCCCGGGGCCCTCAGGGAAAAATGGGCGGTTCAGGGATATACTGTATTTTAAAAATATTTTTTGTAAGGTTCTAATAATGGGGCCCGAAATAAAGGTTTGCGGGGGGAGGGGGGCCCAGCTAAAAAACGTTACGCTACTGGGTCCAGACATTTCTATTTAAGCCATTTTGTATCCAAATGGCTTAAATAAAATCATCGGACTGCCTGGGGTCCGACTTTCGGTATAGAATCATATTTGCTTGCGCTGCCGCTAAGAAGCGCTGTAAGCAGCCGTTCTAAACTGATAGTTCTCTTGTTTTTAAACACTCCATTTATTTACTACCTGTTTACTACGTGATGTCCCGTTTATTCCCTGTTTATAATCTTAGCTGAATTTTCCTGAAGAAGGCCACAGAATGAATAGCCGAAACGTTGGAATTTTACAAATAAACCACAGTTAAACCGAAAATCA
Source organism: Euborellia annulipes (assembly GCA_023213315.1). Classification (NCBI taxonomy): domain Eukaryota; kingdom Metazoa; phylum Arthropoda; class Insecta; order Dermaptera; family Anisolabididae; genus Euborellia; species Euborellia annulipes. The sequence continues at coordinate 11,239 of JAKCPI010002187.1, read as the reverse complement.
AATTCTTTTACTATTTTTAAAATGAATTATATTTAATTGTTTTTATTTTAATTATAATAATTTTATTTAATTATTTCAATAGGAATAATGAACCAAGAAGCTCGATTGCTTTGACTTTGACTCCATTGAAAATGCAAGCGAATGCCTCGTCTCTTTATCTCATCCATGACTTTGGCTAAAATATTTCCAGTGAATATTTCTCACATGTCATCAGATCAATTTATTTATATTTCATCTTAATTATTTCCATTTTTAAAGGTCAGTAATGCATTTAAATATTTATTTAATTGGTTTAAGATTATTATTTTCAATAAATTAAAATTAAAAATATTCTAAACTCGTGATTCAACAGGATAACCTTTCTTTGTCAGTCTGTCACATTTTATTTTTTCATTTTTTTATTTAATATTTTATTTCTTTTAATCATTTAATATTTATTTTAAAATTAATTCGCTATGCAAATTATATAAATCAAATAGATTATTCGTTTTATAAACTCATTCACTATTTCCTTCACTTTGACAAATAATTTTTCATTTTTTCCTTTAATTTTTAATTTGTATAATTGTGTTTTGTTTAAAATTATTTTTTTTTTCTTATTTCATTTATCCCTAGTTTTTAAAATTATTATTTAATGAATTTGTTAACATTATAATTTCTATAAAGCTTGCACTTTTGAGGTAAGGTCAGTTGAAGGGAAAAAACATATAATAATCAAATTTTTTTTATTTTTAAGATAGTATTTTAATCACTCATTATTTCAAATCTTTATATAATTATTTATGTTAAAAATCTTTATTAAATGATTTATTTTTTCATTTTAGATGTGATTTGGCTCAAAAGACTCCTCTTCTACTCATATGTTTGGAGCTCTGAGGGAACATTACATATATATATTTCATAGAATTTTAATCTTCAAATGGATAGAGATGAAATTACTGAAGGTATATAAAAAAAGAAGAGGAAATAATTCCGCTGTTTTAAGCCAGAATGTTTCAAGCAATCCACTTGACCTGGAAGGAAGAGATAAATAAATAAATTACAAATATTTATTAGTTTAACAAATAACCCACCACGGTTCGACGAGTAAAACTGCTAGCCTGGAATAATAGGACTGTCTCGTCTACAAAATATTAATAATAAAGAAAATATAGTTCATTAAATATCATGAAACAAGGTAAGCCTCAATAATTTTTGATTAACAGATATAACAAAATCAAAACACTAATTTTTATTTTATTTTAAATTAACTCTGGGCGTCAGGGACTAATCTTTTAATATTAAATTTATTTATTTTTTATTTTAGATGTGATTTAGAACCAAAAGACATCCCTTTCATTTGGAGTTTGTAGAGCACACTATCATATATATATATATAATATATATTTCATGAAATTTTCAAAGAGAGATAAAAAACTTCAGCTGTTTTAAACGAGAATGTTTCAAAGAAAATGGAGAGCGATTAAATATCATTAAACAAGGTAAGCCTTAATAATTTAATACAATAATTTGATTAACAGACATGAAAAAAAAAATGAAAAAACGATTAATTTAAATTAGCTGATAATTATATTTTCTTTTTATTTTTTCAGAATTTCTCCGAAGATTCTTCTTGTCATTGATCCAAGTTAACTCATCGACATCTCACTTTGCCATTTGGTCAGTTTATTTATTTTCATCACTCTATTTTTCTCTTAATATTAATAATTAGTAACTATTAAGGCTTTAAAGCAAGATGGTCCTAGAGTCAAGGAATAACAAAATTTGGGTTCCTCTTTTATTTCTTTCTTTATTTTAAAGTATTTACAAACTCCAAGTATACTGGAGCTGAAGAGAAAACTAAAATGCAAGCCAAATTTTATATATCTTGAAATTTTAAATTCAAAAACAAAATTTTGAATTTCTTTATTCTATTAATCTTAGAAAATTTTTCTTAAATTTCTTTTACTATAATAATTTTTAATATTTTATATATAGTGTATATTGCAATATAATTCTATTTTTATTGGGAGAAGGGTGGATATTTAAGGTTGAATAGTAAAGCATTTTATTTAACTTTTTTTTAATTATATAAACTATTAATAATTTTAAATGACATTAACGAGTTGAAATGATTCAATTTTTTATTTCTATGCTCTGGGATATATATAAATAATTTTAATTCTCATTATTTGATAATTTTATAGAGATTATATATTTTTATTTCTTTTATTTTAGAATTCTTTCCAAGATTCTTCTTACCTTTGATTCAAGTTAACTCTCAATCTCCGTGAAGCTGGGAGTAAAAATGCGCTATTGATTTCAATCGTATTCTGCGCTACTTTGGTACAAAGAGAACCTGAACTCGGAAAGAGCAAAGTACAGGGAAAAAGACCAGGATCAAGATGAATCGACCAGTTAGAATCATTCACAGGCCGCTCGCTTCTGGTTTCTACTGTGAGGGTGTTAAATAGAGAGGAATGGCCTCTGGCCTTGGCAAGAACGATTTTTCCACTGACATACGAGGCATCAATTTTGCGCCTACGACTAAAAAGCGATCAAGTCAAGGTGAGCAATTCTTGTTATTCTAATCTGGGGTGTTTATATCATATTTAGCTATTTCTAATCAAATAATTACAGAGGATCAAGCTCCCCTATGCGTTTTCTTAAATGATTATTAATTAATCTGGTGCGACAGAACACAACTTTCGACTACCGAAGGTAAGAGAAAGTTGTGTGCTTGGACCAGTCACACCAGATTTTTTATAAAAGAAGATGAAAATCTTTATTGGATTTCTTTTCTACGTTTGAGTATAAAGGATTCTATTAAAAGCTTATCATACTTTTTTTTTAAAAACAATGAAATAATCACATGGAAAACGCATGCGGGTGCTTTGGTCGGTATATAATTGTGACCGTCCACATGAAAAGGTCTCAAATGGGGAAGTCATTCTCAATTTTTTATAAAACATTTGCAAAGTTCAGGTGTACTGGACTGGAGCTAAAGAGAACATTAAATTTCAAGCCAAATTTTTTTATTTCTTGACTTTTGAAATGTTAAACATCTCTCTTAACTTGGGGAAAATAAAATTTTTAATTTCTTTATTCTATTAATCTTATTTGATTTGAAAATTTTTTACTATATTAATTAATAATATTTTATATATATAATTCTAATATAATTGAGGGGGAGGGACTCGCATCCTATATGCCCCCAAAATACTTATTTTTTAATCTAAAATGCTTGAAAATCAAGCTAAGTCTGATAATATATTTCACGACTCAGGATAGCTAAAAACTCAGATTTCAGTACCTATTTTCAAAAATTTTTCCTTACCCCCCAGACCATCCGGAAGTCGTCTGTCCGTCTGGCCTCAAAGTAGTCCCGGGGCCCGTCAAGTCTGTCTGCGGCCCTAAATAAATATTCTATGAAAGTAAAAGGATTAACATTTAAATAGAGCTTCTTAATTTTGATAATACTATTTCGATTTTAAATTAAAAATATAGAATAGAATATGAAAGATTTCCTCGGGGTGGATTACAGTAAGTCGAGCAAAGAAGGACGAGTTTTCCCACCAGCACTTGGGCCTAATATTTATTTAATTTATTTTAATCATTTGCATGCGTTACATTCATTGTCTTAAATTTTATTTACAAAATTACAAATAAAATAAATCTTTTTTTTTCAGAAGTGCATCCATCCAATTTACCTTTTGCTGTTCTCCGTACCGAATTCATCGCTTCCAGCTTGCAGCTGCCATTCGGTGAGTCATTTTATTTATTTATAGGTATCTTAAGTTTATCTAAATTATTTACTTCTCTCCAGTTCTTTTATTTTCGAAATTAATTCAATTTATAAATTTGTATTTAATCAGAATTTTTTTTTCGTCTTTTGAAAAAGGAAAATATAATTTTTAATTAAAAATTAAATATTATTTTGCATATAATTTATTCTTAAGATGTTTATTAAAACTTTAAATTTCATTAGGGGTAAAAGGATCTTAACTCATATCATTAATAATATTGTTAAAAAGTTTTGAGAAAATTAATTAATTTTATTTTTTTAAAGTGATTTAAGTTAGATAAGTAAAAAATAAACATTTTCGAAGGGATTGCAACTAGAATTAAAAGAAAATAAAAAAAGTTGTTCAGGTAATTGATTACTTTTATTATTAATTTTATTAAAAAAAAAATAGTCTTTGTTTAATTCTAGTTGTTAATTTCCTCAAAGATTCACCCCCCTAAAGCAATTAAATAAAAATATTTTTATCTGACTTAATCATAACAATTGTCTTCATTGTTTTTTTCAGGATATCTCATCATATATTCAAGGAAATCACCTGAGTGTGTTCTTTAAAAAGAGTTAATTATTTTGATGCTTGAAGATTAGAACACTATTAGAATCTGCATCTAATTTCTGAAGGAAAAATAAAAATGCCATGTAAGTGTTTTCATTTTATTAAATGCATGAATTAATAATAATTACACAAGTTATTAATCTTTTATTTTTTAGATATAACACCTGAAAAATAAAAATAAAAATGAAAAATATTATTTCAGAAAAAAAAAAAAAAAACTAAAACAAATTTGTAAGTATAATATGGAAAAAAAATGATTATTCATGTGAATGGACAATCATTTTTTATTTATTTCATTATTATAATAATTTCTCCCCCGAGGATGTCACCTTGTCGTGGTGGGGGGAGCTTAGGGCCTCGGCCTGACCAAGAACATCCAAGTCTCATTGCCTTGGTTCATCCAAGGGAATTTAAACCAGAATAAATGCTAAAGACTTTATATATTTATTAAATATGTAAATATATTTAATAAATATATTCTCTTTAGCGCCCCTGGCGCGCAGAGAGCCGGCGGCCTTCTTTGCCTTGCTGCATGGATGCATGCATACATGCAGGGGGCAAGCGGGCGGCCGCCGCCGTCGCCTCTGTCGACTTGAACTCTCTGCGCATGCGCTAGGGGCCAAGGAGTGGGGACTGGAGGCTATATAAGTCGTTGCGCGCATGGGTTGGTGGTCGGGGTTGGTGGTGGACAATCAGACTGATCACATCGTCTTGCCTCATGTATGACTCTTAATTAGTATATTAATAAATAAATATAAATATATTAAAGATTTCATTTATTCTCTATTCCCTATCCCTAGTATATAATATTCTATTATTACACTATCTTAATATGAGAATATTAATTAAACCTAATTTAAATATTTATCATGTTACTATTGAAAGTAATAAATATATTATTAGTAGACTATTTTATTAAAGATTATTAATAATCTCAAAGTTAGTTTTTTATTAATAGAAGAATATTAATTATAATAAATATTTTTAATTCTTTAAAAGTATTTTTCAATTAATATTCTCCCTTTAATATGAAACAAACCTTGAGATCATTAAATACTTTACTAATAATATATTTTCAAGATTTGTTACCTGTCTTTTTCCATTACCAAGTGATTTCTTCCAATGCTGTCAGCTTGATGTAAAACCTTAAAAAAGAAAAATAGCATTTATTATTATTTTTCTACCTTTTGGAAGGCTTTTGGGGTTGTTACATCAAATTTTTTTTTTTTTTTTTTACCATACATAAGAGTTGTACATGTTATCTTATTAGTAGTTAATTAATAGTAGAGTAAAGCACTTTATACAAAGCATTATAAAAGCATACAAATATAATACAACAAAATAAAAAAAATACAGTGCATTAGAAGCGATATCAATGCAATAAAAAAAAAAATTAAAATAATTATATTTCTTTACAATCATATTAATTTACAGAATAATTTATTTGTATTAAAGATTTTTTCTATTTAATTAATAGTTGAATTCAATCTTTTTCTAAATTAAATATGATAGGTTTTCTATAGTTATATATAACGAATTGTGGCTGTTGTACAATTAGATTAATGATATGAAGAGGATGCAGCCAACAATAAATAAAAAGCATCTATTTTGTTAACACTCTTTATTTTGGAACGTTTCGGCTATGATCAACAAAGCCATCTTCAGCCCTTCAAGCTAGAAATATATACATACATTCATTATAAAATTGTTTCGTTAATAAATAGTCATAAATATAAAATTATATACTCACAGTATATTTTATATTATTAACATACAAAATAGATATTGTCAATAGAAATATAATACAGATCATATGTATTTAGTCGAATGTATTTTTTTCAATTTCTGTTGCCCACAAGATTTATTAAGATTTATTAATAATTATTATTTATTAACGAAACAATTTTATAATGAATGTATGTATATAATTCTAGCTTGAAGGGCTGAAGATGGCTTTGTTGATCATAGCCGAAACGTTCCTAAATAAGGAGAGTTAACAAAATAGATGCTTTTTATTTATTAATGGCTGCATCCTCTTCATCTCATTAATCTTTCTATAGTTATTTAGGGAGAAGAGATAATGTCATTTCTTTTCCAAATGAGGACTTCTCAAGGTAAGTATTATTTTATTATTAAAATCCTATATTTAAATCCAACCCTTATGAAATAAAATAAAACTATATTATGGCAAAGTATAACTTTGAACTCTGATAAATTCTATTAATATTTCAAAAAGCTAATTAACTATTTAAAAAATTATGTCATAAAAATATAAATATATATATAATTTAATAATTTTGATTAGCCCTATGATACTAAGTCTAAAAAAATTTTCAAAAATTGCTTCTATTATAAATTTTGAATGGTCAAGATTATGGTTTAAGTAAACATTTTCTATGTGAAATATAATTTGTAAATAATTTACTTGAAAAAAAAACCCGTAACCTCCTTTGCACAACTCTTTTCCAAGCCAGATTACCAAACCCTCATACAATTAAATAACTTCATTACCAAAACTAGGATCTTACTATAAAATTTAGAATGGTATGGATTGTGTTTTATTATTGTATTGTTTTTGTTTTGATTTTGTTTTATTATTGTATTATTATTGCTTTGATTTTGTTTTATTATTGTATTATTATTGCTTTGATTTTTTTATTATTGTACTATTTTTGTTTTGACATTGTTTTATTATTGTATTAATTTTGCTTTGATTTTGTTTTATTATTGTATTATTTTTGCTTTGATTTTTTTTTTTTTTTTTCTTTTATTGTACTGTTTTTGCTGTGATTTTGTTTTATTACTGTATTACCATTTTTATATATATATTTTATATGAATTAGTGATAAATTGTAATTTTATATGTATATATGTATTGTGAGGGATGGCGGTGTGGCCTCACCCTGAATAAAAAAAAAAAAAATACTTTATTGATTAAATTTAAGTTTTTTTTTTTTTTAATTTCAGGAGGAGTGGCTGAATATACATTGAGTAGTGAGGATATCCAGGCAGCCAAAAAAATAATAAAGAAAATTATATTTGTCTTTATTTCATATTGACGTTTCGGCCGATATTCCGGCCTTCATCAGGACAAATGTTGTTTGCCTCGAGCTTATAGAGGCTCTTGGCAACTCCTGACAATGTCTTTGAGCGAACATTCGTCGGATGGCATGACTTCTGGTTCAATAGTCTATTGAACAACATTTGTTCTGATGAAAGCCGGAATATCGGCCGAAACGTCGACAAATATATGAAATAAAGACAAATATAATTTTCTTTATTATTTTTTTGGCTGCCTGGATATCCTCACTACTCAATTTTTTTTTTTCAAATGATTTTTATTAAAATTCATAAATCAACTATTTTTCATATGCCCTTTAACAAGTATATCAGTAAAATTTTTGGTATAAATTGTTTGAAGTACACTTTATTGATGTAATATTTCAGATTTTTCAAATTCATGCTCCGGCTCTTCCTTCAATAGAGCCAATGTTAAATCCCCATATGGGGATTTGCATGTTAATTTCGATTCAAAAGGGGGCCCCCTTAACTTTTTACAAAATTTTTTCCAATTCTTACGAAATTTTGTATTTATTTAGGATTCTATATTGTGTAAATGTCCAAATATGAGATTAAAATTTTGATTAATAACCATAGTTTATTTCAAGCAGTCAACATTTAAAATACATAGAGCTTATGGACATTTTGAATCAATTGACTTTTACTTACTTACTTACTTTTTTTACTTATGAAATGCAATTAGTCAAGTTTTAAACTAAGGTGCTTTGGGAAACTAAATATATCTCGACACAAAAAAGTCTGGTAAGACCAGCACAAAAGATTTTTATTTTTACAATAGATTTTTCTGAGAAGCTTTTCAATATGCCTAAACATTGAGAGTCTCTCATGTATAGAGACCAAAATATCTGAATTGAGGTGAAAAATAAAAAGGCTGCTTTTTTCTCTTTACCTTCCAACTTGTTGGATTTGTTCAAACATATTTGGTGTTTAATTTCTTATTTACTTCATTAAATCTTTAATAAAATTGCACAAACAATAGATATACATTTGTGAGTGTTTTAAACCAAAATTGGAATAAGATACATGTAGCTATGATTTCAAAAATGTTTTTTTTTTTTTCTCAAAATCTGGTGTGACAAGTACAGAACACAACTTTCGATTACCAAAAGTACATCTTGAATTCTAATATATCGGCCGAAATTAAATATACAGTATGTTGACACAAAAAATGTGATGTGGCTAGCACAGAGCACTATTTTCTGTTATCTTCTCTTATTCTTCTTAACACACCAATTTTAAGCTTGAATTTAATTTTACAGCATTTGCTTAGCTAATTATTTCAAAAATTAATTAGTTCATTTTTACTTTCTCCTACCTATTTAGAATATGTTAATATATGAGAGAGAAAGTAATGCGATCACGTCAAAAATTCGATATCGAGATTTTGATGGATATACACGTTTTGAGGTGTCGCCTGAATCCAAAAAAAGAAGTTTTCGCGACATGGTATGTCTGTCTGGGTGTGAACACGAAACTTTTAAACATAATTGGCCAAAAAGACTTTACTGATGCACTTTTTCAGTTTTTTTTTTTTTTTTTTTTTTTTTTTTTTTTTTTTTTTTTTTTCGATTTACTCAAAATTCGCTTCAACGATTTTGATTAAAAATGAATTATTTTTTAGATTCTCTTTGAAATGTATATTCTCATTTTGCCATTGAAATCTTTTGATTACTCTTGTACTTCATAGGAAAGATAAGAGAAATGGTAACGAAGTATAAATTTTCCCATCCCTTTTTGTCGATATATGTGCGACCAGTCACACCAGATTTTATTTTTTTATTTTAAAATAGAATTTTGTCGATTTTCGGGCGTCTGTTTGCCTCCCCCCCCCCAAGGCTAAATCTAATCTTTTGTCTGATTTCTATAATAAATAGATCACCCAAGAGGGTGGAGGAGTAAATTTTCTTCTCTCCCCCTCTCCCCCCCTCCCTCTCTCTATCCCAGGTAGTTCAACGGTTCGGGGTGGTAAAAAAGAAAAAAAGAAAAGCTGCTTCTGGTTTTTGAACGTCTCCCATTGGTTTAAAGATGTTGGTACTGACCTGCCTCTCTATCCAAGGGTCTCTGCAGAACAAAAGGGCGCCCCCCTCCCCTCGGCGGAGGGGGCCGAGAAGGGCTCCCTCCTGCCCTGCACCCAGAGAGTGGATGTTGGCCCTTGCAACAGTTGGCTTTCTCAAGGCGTCCGAGTAACAACTCTCAAATGCGTATATTTCGTGCGTGCTCCTCCCTCCTTATTGTTGTTGTTGTTGTTGTTTGTTGTTGACGGCGACGACGACCTCCCACACGACGACGACGACGCGTTTTTGGCTAGTCCGTGATTTGTGGCAATATTCAATATTAAATTTGCTAATATTGCACTTGTCCCGGCCTATTCAAGTACCGCATTAACATCAGCGGGATTTTTTTTTAATTTTTTTTAATTTTCCTTTTTCAGCATAAATGAGCTGAATGCAGTATCTCAGGTCGTGATTAGTGCACTTTGTTGGTTTCGTTTCAAATTGCACTTGTCCCGGCCTGCATTACTCATTCCCATCTACGATTTTTATTTATTTAATAATAATAAATTTTCGGGTGAGTTTATTTTAATAATCTTTCGTTTGCGTTGCATACAAAACGGGTTTCTCTTTCCCACGTGGGGAGATATCTCTGTGTGTGTGTGTGTGTGTGTGTGTGTGTGTGTGTGTGTTGACGCATTGTAAGACTTTCTTCTTTCCCGCCTGGATTACTTTTACCGCATTGCGATCCTTGTTTTTGCAAAATAATTTATTTTATTTTATTGTTATATTCTAATAAATAAATAAATATTTCTGTTAATTTTCTTATCTTTTTTTTTTCTTAATCTACTATTAATATTTCCAATCCGTATTTATTCTAAATAAATCGTAGCAATTAAAATAAATTCCCATTTGGGGACTTCAAAGAAAAAAAAAATTAAATAGATATCTTTTTTTTTTTTTTTTTTTGTGTATGTTAACAAAATTATTTAAAAATTCATTGGTGTGACTTTGCACATTTCATTTTCTCTAGAGAATATTTTAGAATTAGTGGTGTTCGATGATGGAAAAAATAATCGATTATCGATTATGAAAATATATCGATTATGGATAAAAATAATCGATTATAGGCTTACTTTTTTTCCTGAAAATCATTTGACTTTTTTTTTTAATAGTAAAACGAAAGTTTTTTTTTTTTTTGTAAAATTTTATTTCAAACGCGTTTCCCGAAAATAATCGATTAATCGATCATTTATTATTTTTTTTTAATAATCGATTATTTTTTTAAAAATAGTTTTTAATATTTAATTTTTTTTTTAAATAATCGGTGAATAATCGACTATTTAGAATAAGTTATTAATACTGAGCTTTTTGAAGAAAAAATTTCCTTCTTACCCTAAAAACAAAGTTTACTAATCCTGCCCGCAGCTTTTTGTCTCGTAATAGTATTAATAAAAAAAATTAAAAAAATTCCACTTTTTTGCGCTGAATACAAACAAATTCATTTGATAGGCGCCTAGACCCCAAAACGTCATAAAATCTAATAAATAAGGCCCGGGGAGAATAAAAAAACACAAAAAATAATTATAATTCTTTTTAATCGATAGAGATAAGTGTTTTTAGATTCAATCAGAGCAAGCATCTTCAGCAATGAGACCGAAAATTTCCCAACGCTTTTGGGCGAAATCTTCAACATCATCATCAAGTAAGTGAATAAATATTAGACTTGAAAAAATTAAACTCTCAACCGTAGGCTTTAGTTGAAAATTGAAAAATTTACATTTATAATAAAAAATCTTTGAAACTTTTAACCTAGTGTTTTTAATTTTT
>JAKCPI010002185.1:0-12520 GCA_023213315.1 Euborellia annulipes | reverse complement strand
TTTAAAATGAAAAAGTTTTTTTTTTTTATTATTATTTATTATAAATTAGAGGTCTTGTTTCATATTCCACTCAGGGGCTCTCTTCTAGTGAGTGCGTGAATGAACCAGGAGTTACCCGAGCTAAGGCTGGCATTTCTTCCTTTCCTTTATGCCAGCCTGTTTTTTCCCTTTTCCATATCAAGCGTCAGTGAGACGGGTCGACTTGCTTTTCACTCAGTCTCATATTTCTTTTATATTTAAGTTAGGCACCCCCCTGAGGCGTGAAATTAATCAAAATCGGTCAAAGAGTACAAGTATTTTACTGTTGCATTTTTTCAGTTTTTTGTTTTTTTTTTTTTTTGATTTTCTCAAAATTCGCTCGAACGATATTGATTAAAATTCAAAAATCTATTATTATTTAGATGCTCTTTAAAATGTATATTCTCATTTTGTCATTGAAATCTTCTGAAGACCATTTTACTCTTGTACTCCATAGAAAAGATAGGAGAAATGTTTACCATGGTAACAAAATATAAATATTTTCCCATACTTATAAATTTTATATCTTGAAATTCGAATGTATCGTGCTGTCGGGAACTAAATATATGTCGACACAAGAACTCTGGTGTGACAAGCACAGAACACAACTTTTTATTACCAAAGGTAAGAGAAAGTTTTGTGCTGTGCGACCAGTCACACCAGATTTTTATTTATTATTGTTACTTCAAGAGTGTGACACTAACAGTTTAAACAAGTGTTTCTCAAATACCTGTTTGCATACCGTCGCCAATTTCGCTTCTTCTTTTATCCCTCTAACCCTGAGAGCACACCATTTACTAATAGGTCCTACATTTTATTCCCATTAGGTCCGACTTCGGTCCCGCAACTTATAAAAATCGAAACTTGTTCAATTTTGGGGCTCAAAGTCCGACCTAATTTAACACAGGGGGCGGATTAAAGAGGGGGCGGGGGGCCCCCCCCCCCCGAGAAGAAATTCACAATGTTATAAAAACTAGTAAACTAAAGAAATTATGATTTAATTTGGGCTTTAATTTCAATTGAATTAGTTACCAATCAATTTAAATAAATAGGAAAGCCGTCTAAATGGCCATAGATGTCCTTAAAAAAAAAAAAACCGCTCCCCCCCCGACAAAATTGCATTAATCCGGCACTGATTTAACATATAGATCTATTTTGAACCCCCAAGTCCGGAATATGGAGGCTCAATGCTGGACTTAAATTCCGATTTCTGAATTTTTAATAAAACTCATCGTTTGAACGTTCACTAAATAAAAATACAGTAAAATCAACCCCTCCCCTCTCATCGTTATTAATATTATTATATAATTTTAATTATCATAATGGGGTTTATTTTACAAGCTTATTATTTGCTCTTGTCAGGATGAACAAATAAAAGATTAGAATAATATTATTAAAAAATTTCAATTTTTTTTTTTTTTAAATAAATATTTATTTATGCGGTATTATTAATTTATTCTTCTTTAAAAAAAAAAAAGATTAAACACAAAAATAAAATATGGGGATTGACTTCCCCGAGACTTTCTCGTATATTCTTTTTGGAATTACGTCTGGGTGTGTGTGTGAACACGATTGCTTAAAAACCAAAGCAGCTAGATCGATGAAATTTGGTATATGCTCCTTACACTAAAATTGTAGATTTCTATCAACTTTTGGAGTAAATACGTCACTTGAAAGTAGTACTTTACTTAAAAAAGTTTTTTCAAAATTTTGAAATTTTCAATTTTTTTTGTTATATTATGATAAAATACTCTATTTTAAAAAGTTTGTATTCTTTGACATTTTTTCGAAAACTGGATAGTTTTTGAAATAATCACAGAAGAAATAGAAAATTTTCGTTAATTTTGATAAAAAATCAAAACAAAATCATACAGGTGTCATTAAAAAAAGGGCAAATATAAACAAATTCATTTGTTTCACAAATTCATTTGTTTATATTTACCCTTTTTTTAATGACACCTGTATGATTTTGTTTTGATTTTTTATCAAAATTAACGAAAATTTTCTATTTCTTCTGTGATTATTTCAAAAAACTATCCAGTTTTCGAAAAAAATGTCAAAGAATACAAACTTTTTAAAATAGAGTATTTTATCATAATATAACAAAAAAAATTGAAAATTTCAAAATTTTTGAAAAAACTTTTTAAGTAAAGTACTACTTTCAAGTGACGTATTTACCCCAAAGTTGATAGAAATCTACAATTTTAGTGTAAGGAGCATATACCAAATTTCATCGATCTAGCTGCTTTGGTTTTTAAGCAATCGTGTCACACACACACACACACACACACACACAGACATAATGCCAAAAATGGTATTTTTGGACCCAGGGAGGTCTTTGTTTGTTTCACAAATTCATTTGTTTATATTTACCCTTTTTTTAATGACACCTGTATGATTTTGTTTTGATTTTTTATCAAAATTAACGAAAATTTTCTATTTCTTCTGTGATTATTTCAAAAACTATCCAGTTTTCGAAAAAATGTCAAAGAATACAAACTTTTTAAAATAGAGTATTTTATCATAATATAACAAAAAAATTGAAAATTTCAAAATTTTTGAAAAACTTTTTAAGTAAAGTACTACTTTCAAGTGACGTATTTACTCCAAAAAGTTGATAGAAATCTACAATTTTAGTGTAAGGAGCATATACCAAATTTCATCGATCTAGCTGCTTTGGTTTTTAAGCAATCGTGTTCACACACACACACACACACACACACACACACACACACACACACACACACAGACATAATGCCAAAAATGGTATTTTTGGACCCAGGGAGGTCTAAAACGTGGAGAAACATCAAAATCTCGAAGTCGAATTTTTTTACGATTACATAACTTTCTCTATACGAGAAAGTAAAAAAAATGACAGAATTGTTTTAATTCCCACCTAATGAAAATTATCAGCCAGAGATGCAATATGAATGAAATTGATATCAAAATATTACCAAATGGTCTAGCTATTAAATACGAGTATTTCATACGTATCAAATAATTTGAAACAAGGGGGTCCAAAAATTTATTTTTTTATTAAAACCTCCGCACATTTGTATTCACCCAGGTGATAGAATTAATCATTTAATTGCAGTGCCTGATTGATGTGTTCGAGAGTGGAGCCTTGAGCTTACCCGTCGGTTTTGTTGTCTTAAAAGGGGCGTTTTCCCTTTCAGTTGCATTAAAAAAACGATCCGGTCCAATTTTGCTTGATGATATTTGAATAAATTTGAACCGAAAACCACTTTTTGGACTCAGGGGACCTCACAACGTGTATATCCGTCTCGACATCGAATTTTTAACATGAATCCAATACTTTCTCTCTCTATATATTAACATATATAGAGATAAGAGAAAGTAAAAAACCTTAATAAAAAATAATTATTTATTGATAATAGGAGTGGGTAAATAAAATAAGTCTTTTAAATCTTATTTTAATTCAAATTTATCCCTAATAAATAAATAAATACAAAAAATAACACTTGGAAATATTTTATTTAAATTGCGTTGAGTTTTAATGGTGGATAAATGAAGTGAGTCTTTTAATAGTTATTTAATTTCGATTTTATTCCCAACGGAATAAATCCCCGTTAGTTTGCAAGTAAATAGAATTTTTTTTTAATAGAGAACTTATTTGATAATTTTACTCAGAGAGCAATGCTTGCTTGTTGCCTATCTGCCAGGCGGTCTGTCATTTAGTTGAATTCGAGTCGAGCCAAGAGTCACTCGGTTTCTCTTTCTCTCTCTCGCGTATGTGTTTAGTTTATTTTATATTGTGTTGTGATTTGTGCAAATAAGACGTTCATCCCCCAACCTCATCACACCACACCCCGTCTGCTCATCTTATTATTAAGGTAATGAATATTTTCATAACGAATTAAATTTCTATTTTCAATTTTTTTTTTTCTCTTCTTCAACATATACTTATAAAATTATCCAATTTTTAATTATATGATGAAGACTTGTACCCCAAGGGGGAGGGTGAAAAAGGGTGTAAATCACCCCTTCTAATAAACAAAATAGTTTTTTTCTTTAAAAATAATTTTTTTTTTTTGTAAAATTTTTCCTTTTAAGCCAATGGATTACTTTCTCTCCCTCCTCACCCTCTACCACCCTAACAGAGAATTTAGTTTTTCTATAATATTTAATAAGAAATTTTTATTAAATAAAAGAAATTATTCTTAAACTTTTATCTCTCATCAGTGTTATAGTGATTTTTGGAGGTGGAATTTGTTTTTTATTG
Source organism: Euborellia annulipes (assembly GCA_023213315.1). Lineage (NCBI taxonomy): Eukaryota > Metazoa > Arthropoda > Insecta > Dermaptera > Anisolabididae > Euborellia > Euborellia annulipes. Next base: position 8,259 of record JAKCPI010002185.1, on the reverse strand, counting down.
CCAGTGCTTTCTTCTGCACTCGCCTCCCTTATTTATTTATAATTAAAAAAAAATTCATTTGGATACCAAATGGCTTGAATAGAAATATGCCTAAACCCCCAATATGTATATTAATCAATAACGGATATCGTCAAAGTCTTATATTACTGGCCTGAGTTGCCAAAAAAAAAAAAAAAAAACTTTTACAAGCCTGTATCTCCATCTTTCGTTTCGTGAATATATTTCACTACAAACAAAGTTTCCTTTGTTTGTAGTTTTATGTAGAATTCGATCCCCCTCGGCTAACACATCCCCTTATAGATATTTATTAATTCAAATTCACCCTACTCTACAAATCTTCTTAATACAGTATATAATGTTTGATTGAGGAAAAAATAATTCAAATTTTTTTTTTTTTTTACTTGAAATTAAAAAAAAAAAATCTTCTGGTACATGTACTTCATAGGAAGGATATGGGAAATAGTTGCGCATCTCCCAAAGGCCAGGGGCTAAAAGGGTGGAATATAAAAAAAAATTCTATATAATGTAGAGCCTACTGCGGAAAGCTAGACACAAAAAATCTGATGTGACAAGCACAGAACACAACTTTCTCTTGCCGAATGGTGCGGTGCGATCAGTCACACCAGATTTTTTTCTAAGACACGTCTAAATGATTGAATGAAGTGGCTTTTAAACAAACATTGCCCGATTGTTTTAATGGATATATTTCACTTTTTTTCTTTGAAATCTGAAGAGAGAGAGAGAGAGAGAGAGAAATGCCCAGCAGACAAAATTTGTAGCCCTCACCGAGAGCCAACCAGGAAGATAAATTCTCTTACGTGTAAGGGAATTTATCTCCGTGGCAAACGGTAAGTGTTTATCTGCACAACCCCCCTCCCCCCTCAAGTCTGTCTATGTGTTTGTTGCTGTTTAGGATCTATCTCTATTCGTTCTCTCTCTTCCCACGTTGCGTGTTTTTTTTTTTTTTTTTTAACTAAGCCCTTCCTTTTTGTTGTTATTTATTTTAAATGAAAAATTTTGTACTTGATTTTTTTTTTGTTTACTAATTGCTATAATAATCTATATATGAATGGATTCAGCATTCTATAGTGAATAATTAAATCTGTTTGGACCATCCACTGAACCAGGAAAAATAAAATTCTTTATTTTCGTCAACGTTTCGGGACAGGGTGGTTCGGTTAAAACCCTGGTTTTAATCCAATTTTGACTAGTGGTTTTTATTGAAATAAACAAATAAACCTCCAAACGTGTATATCCATCAAAATCTCGACATCGAATTTTTGACATGAATCCAATACTTTCTCTCACTATATATTAACATATATATATATAGAGGTAAGAGAAAGTAAAAATCGAAAGTTGTGTTCTGTCCTTATTACCCAGATTTTGTGTGTCGACATATATTTAGTTTCCGACAGTACGATACATTCGAGAGATGTAAAATTCATAAGTATGGGAAAATATTTACATTTTGTTACCGTAGCATTTCCTAAGAAGTACAAGAGTAAAGAGGACTTTAGAATATTTCAATGGCAAAATGAGAATATACATTTTAAAGAGCATCTAAAAAATAGTGGATTTAGGAATTTTAATCAAAATTGTATGAGCGAATTTTGAGAAAATCGAAAAAACTAAAAAAGTTGTTACCCTATAGGCGAATTAGCCACCTTTTATTAATTTAATTAATTATAAAAAATAAAATATGAGAATACTATTTGATTAAATATTATGTGATTTCGTATCTAACAAATATTAATTAATAATATCAAATTCATTTCATCTTATTATACAAAAGAATTATTTTGCAATTTTATATTAAATAAATTATAAATTTGATTAAATTGAAAATTTTGTGCGGCGACGATGACGCGAAAGGGTGCGCGCGCCGCGAAGAGACAAAGGGTGAAACGGCATTGAGAGCCTGGAGGCCGGAGAGACTACCCGTCTTGGATTACACTCTCTCTCTAACCCTTTATAATTAATCTCAATTTTTCATCAATTACAATTAATTACACGTTTAATTTACTCTCAATCAACTACAACAAATTATTTATTCTGTGATGTGTTAAAAAACCACCGAAATTCATATCTTCAAAGAAGAATCACATTATCAACGACCATTGGTCACTTCACCGCTGGCTGACTTGGACCACCACCGGTAGCAGCAAATGTCTTCGTGGGAGCCACATCAAAGATAAGATTTTCATCGGTTCCCTTTCCCCTCAGTGCAGTGCTTAATAAAAAGCTAGCTTTTGGTTTTTATAAAAAATAAAAAATATATTCAATTATAAAAATTTTGCATCCAAGCTTGGTATTAAATATAAATAAATATTAAAAATATAAAATCATTAAAATTAACATAAAAATTGAAAACTTTGAACAATCGATACTTTTAATTACACTTTAATCTTAATTAGTATAATAAAACTAAGTCTTTAATCTTTATATATCAAAGAAGCAGATACTCGTTACAATTAAAAACATAAAAAAAAAAAAATAATTTCTTTTTTTGAATAAATTAAAAAACATATTAATCTGAAAAATCTCGACTTTGCTTTGTTTACCCCCCACAACTTTAAATATAAGAGATTTCTTTTCAGCACATTAATATAACATGGCTGGAGGCTAGCTGGGATCTGTTAACCCTCACCGGTCAGCATCATATTAAAATTTGAACCCTAATTAAACTCTATTTTATTAAAAATCGCTCTTAAAATCAATGCAAACCAAATTAAACCCGTTTAGATCAAATTCTTCTAATTTAATTAAAATAAATTCGAAACCCGGAAAAAAAAAATTGGATAATTTTATTCGATTTATAAATTATCAATTTCAATCAAAATAAAAATTTAAATCAAATCTTTTAAAATTTTAATTCTTTGCTAAAATTAAAAAATTTGAATAAATTATTTTTCTTAAATAAATAAAAATGAAGAAAATAAATATCCCCACGTGTCATTTTGACAGCTATCAAATTGACTTTGACATTTTACTTGACTTAAGAGACATTAATTAACATACTCCATACACTCTTCAATTTAAAATTTAACCATGAATCAATTAAGTGATCTAATTGATCCTCACGAAATTAAAGTACCCCGTGAGAAGATATCCGCTCCAAGTAGACCTACCCTGAATATGTGTGAGATTCAACTGTAATGATATATAGAAATTATCGGGAATTTGGTTGATTATCTTTTAAAATTATTTCAAAATTATTTGTTTTTTTTTTTTTTTTTTTTTTAGTAAATTCTTATTATTTATATAAATCCGCGGCAATTAATTCTATCACTAGCCTCTTAGATCGCACCACTTTACAAGGAGCTGATTATAGAACATTCGAGAAGACCAATGAAAGGAGAAGAGGGGAAAGGAGAAAGTTCGACCTTGATTGGCAGGCAATGAATAAGGGACACACTCGATGCTAGACACGTGAGCAGGCACACACACCAAGGCAACGCTCTGTACATGTGGCGACCGCAACGCTGGCCTCTCTCTCTCTCGCTATCTACGCTGTGCCTTTGAACTCGCACCTTCAATCAGCTGACATACACACCACCACAACAACGGATATTTATTAAAACTACAACAAATTATTCATCAAGAAGAAAATCCAAGAGGCGAGTTTGGAAAATCTGTGTGGCCGACTTTCGCTGAATCTTCAACCTACCCCCCATCTGGACCACCTTTCAACCGACATCCAGAAGCCAACGAAACAGTGAGCTCACTATAACACTTAATTTCTATTATTAACCTCGAGGTATAATTAAAATATATAAATCAGATCTGAAAATGAACTAATTAACGTAATTCACTAGTCTAAATTCTCAGAAATCAGGCGCCGCCATTTGTAGAAATTTTTAATTCATTGCCTTGTATTATCAATTTAAAGCACTATAGGCATTTATATTATTAATAATTTGCCTGAATTAAATAATATAATTCATATTAAGGCTTTTACTTGAGATCAAATTAATATTTTTTTATATAAATTTTTTTTTATTAAAATAAAGGCTACGTGCAAGGGAATTCAACTTAAGGTTTGAAATAAGGAATATCATTTTTAATTCAATACATTTATTAATCGAATAGAAATTTTATTTAACAATTTTTATTTTTAAATTTTTTTTCTCTCGAAATGTTTTCGAAACCAAATTTCGGGGAATTTTGCACCAGAACCTGAAACAAAGAAACGAACGAATTTTGAGCAATTTTAAATACAATTTTTAATTTTTTTTATTTTTTTATTATTGTTAATCATAATAACCATCAGAATCTCAGCTATGAATTTGAAATATTCAATTTAATTTATGTTTTTGGCCGAATAGAAACAGACCCTAATTTTATACACACACAAACAAATATCTCTCTACACAATATGTTTAAATATTATTAAAATCCATACTTTTAAGTCCCTGGTACCTAATCAATTTTATGCAAGCCAATGCGGCAATCTTTGTGGAAGTTATCTGGAGGAAGTAATTAAATTTATGCAAGCCAATGCGGCCATAATCCTAATTATTTTTAAGCAAGCCAATGCGGCAATAATTCTTCGTGGAAAAGTCAAGGAGTACGAGCAGTGTTTCGGTTCCCATCCTCAGGGAAGATAAGGGACCGACACTCTCAAAGGAACCATTACACTAATATTATACACATCCCAAACACACACACAATTATTTCTAAGGCCACATATCAAATTTTATTTGAACAAATAGAAAGCATATCTGTGATAATATTTTTTTTATTGTTTATTTTTTTATCTTTTCTTTGTCTCATGTTCTCATGATTCTTATTAAACATTCTCAATTATAATAAAACCAAACAGTTACCATTATTTTTAACCTGATTTGGATTCTTTTGGACATAGTGCCAAAATTAATATTTATTACGATTCATATATATACACAAGAAAACTAGCCTATCCTTAAGATCTAAGAAGCTAAGTGCCATCTGTGCGGCAAGAGAGAAAACATCAATCCTGTGATAATTGCCGTTGATTTTAATAAATGATTATGTCAATTCTTTTTTAACTTCACATCTTTCATTTCATAGATAGTCAACCATACCTGTATTTTTCTTTCTATCTTTTATTATCACAGTCTCTATCAGCGGGTCATTCTGGGAGATTTACCGACTCCCAATTGAACCTTATAGCGAAGCAGATTTAGAAGTCCTATAGCAGTGGAAAGGTAAACACCCCACCCCCCTTTCGATTGTTGTAGGCAGGTCCACAATTAGCCCCATAAGGCAGTTGTACCTTTACACAACAAGCAATTCAACAGATCGATATACAATTGAAACAAAACTCAGTCAGGTTAAGACAAAACCTTTCAGCCATATTAGGTGAACAAACACCCAAGATAGAGGAACAAACAACCAAATTCGTAAATAAAATGAATGCAACTAACGACTCCGAAATAGCGGATGAGGTCGCCTTGGTTGCCATTTGTAAAACACAACTTCTTGAAATACAAAAAATTTTCCATGACGCAGCCATGCTCGTCCCTCACACCGAAACCCGCTTAGTTGAAAATCTTTCAGAGGATGATCGAAACGTCATATCATCTGAAGGGCCTGAATCTCCGCCGAGTCCACCTCTAATAAACACCGAAACGTCACCGGCTGTTCACGCAATCGAAATTGTAAATCCGGGCGGGTCGCACCGGTGCCTTGTGAACAAAACCGACCCCTATTCAATAACACCTGAACATTCTAAATTGAACACCGAAACGTCACCGGCTGTTCACGCAATTAATATTGTAAATCCGGGCGGGTCGCACCGGTGCCTTGTGAACAAAACCGACCCCTATTCAATAACACCTGAACATCCTAAATTGAACACCGAAACGCCAGCGGCGGTCCGCGCAACGGTCGTTGTAAGTGCTGAAGAGTCGTTCAGACGCCTTGCGGACAAATCCGACTCACAACAAAAACCATCTATTAAACATACTAATCAAATCACACCACAATCAAAATTATGTCTAAATATAACGAGGGAGGTCTGGGAAGCAGAATGCACCTCGCCAGATATTTTAAATTACAACTTTCGTTACACAGGTACAACATATTTCTCACCTGTAAAACCAGAATTCTTCTATATCCAATATATGATTGATTATCAACTTTTTAGTGTGAGACATTATAAGATAATTATGATTACCGCCTCTGGAAATCAATATTACGAATATTTTTATTATTATAGAAGATTTCTACCATTGCCAGAACCGATTCCCACGGAAACTACCACTCACCTTGCACCAATGCAACCTTTAATAGAGCCCAGTACTACCTGGATCTATTATATAAAGAAAATTTACGAATACTATAGGGAACATCATTCGACGTTTGCCTGTAAACGTCTCCCTAAAAATCATCATTCGCGTTTTAAATCATAAAGAAATCCGCCATTACTACGAACATGAAACCTTTAAACAGACCTGACTTTGACTAACAAAATTTTATCATAATTATGATTCCTGTAATTTTAATTTTAATTAAGAAAATTTTATTTAGATAAAAAAAACAAGCCCAAAATATTAAACACAGCTATTCTCTATAAATTTTAAATCAATTAAATGTTTATATGAATGAAAAGAAATCATTGAATTTAAAGTTAAAGTTTATGAATGAATTTTTTTTTGTAAAAAAATAAAATTTCTTTTACAAATACTATTTACTATTAATATTATGTTAAATATCAATGAATTTGTCCCTTGAAATTCCCTGTTAAATTCTATCCATGAATGAAAAAGAAATATTTTTTATAATTTATTTAAATCTTCTCAATAGATAATGATAAAAATTTATATACATAGATAAAATGAAATGAAAAAAAAAAATAAATTTTACACGAATTATAATTTTTATCAAAAAAAAAAATCAAAACTGTTTAAATTATGATTTTATAAATTGTTAATTAAATATTGTATGAAGCAATTATAAATGATAATAATTAAAGTTCAAATCACTTGAAATATTAATATTATAGATTAAAGTAAAAACTATCAAAGATTCTCATAAAATGAATGAATAACAATTAAACAAATAATTAAAGATATTAATAAATTGATATCCCGACGTTTTAAAATAAGATAAATAAAAAATATGTTAAATTGGAAGAAATCAAGTAATTATACCCACATTTTTAAATAGCAATTATTATTATAAAAAAGCAATTATTATGAATAAAATATTGTCTGAGTGAGACTGGAGGATGTTTTCTTGAGGTGTTTTTTTGTTTGAAGTCGTGTTAGGGAGGATTATTTGGGTTGTTGCTTCGAATCAGTTGATAGTAAATCTGTTTAGTTTGAATTATAATAAATTTTGGGAAGGAAAGGTATCCATTGAAAGATTGGATTCAAATTCTAAAGATAGTTAATGTGTAGGACATTGGTCCTGGCCCAAGTGGCAAATTTAAATAAATAAAAATATATTTTGGAGCAAAGTCTCCTGGCATTGAAGCCATTATATTATATTATAAATAATTTTCGGGAGATGAATACCCCTAGAAAAAGGCAGTGTATTCACCCCTTTACTATACTTATTTCGGGCAGGAAAGCCATAAATAGGCAACCTGATCCCATTTATTGTATTGAAGTTTTGTGGTTGATGGAAGGAAAATGAATTCCAAATACTTGAAAGTGGAGCCTGACTGACCTAAGTTTGTCTGTCTGAGCTACTGTATATCGGCGGTTGGATGTGATAATCCTGGTGATCTTTCCGAAGCACGGAAGATTATGGGAAGGCATCGGGGGAGATATCGGCCGGAAACGCTCAGCCAATATTCTCGCGTAAAAAAGTCAATAACAAAGTAGAAATATAAAATAATCTTGATTTCTTTCACCCTTCAAATTTTTAATTCTAACAAAAGATTTTATCCATTGTCTTCGACGATAAAATCTCTTTGAGTCGGGGGATGTTACCCTATAGGCGAATTAGCCACCTTTTATTAATTTAATTAATTATAAAAAATAAAATATGAGAATACTATTTGATTAAATATTATGTGATTTCGTATCTAACAAATATTAATTAATAATATCAAATTCATTTCATCTTATTATACAAAAGAATTATTTTGCAATTTTATATTAAATAAATTATAAATTTGATTAAATTGAAAATTTTGTGCGGCGACGATGACGCGAAAGGGTGCGCGCGCCGCGAAGAGACAAAGGGTGAAACGGCATTGAGAGCCTAGAGGCCAGAGAGACTACCCGTCTTGGATTACACTCTCTCTCTAACCCTTTATAATTAATC
>JAKCPI010002184.1:0-75144 GCA_023213315.1 Euborellia annulipes | reverse complement strand
TTATATATATAATATGAGAATTTACTACATTTATTATAATCTTTGCTTATGAATTTTTAGAGTCATTCACAAGCAAAGATTATAATTTAACCTAATAAATGTAGTAAATTGTCATACTTATATAATGATTATTTTTGATCTGATGATGGCCACAAAGTAGGCCGAAACTGAATAAATTTACACAAGTCAGTTGTCAGTAAAGATTGATCCGCAAAAAGAGAAAATTGTTGTTTTTTTTCTTCTACTCGGAACATTATCTATAGTGGATCTCGCAACTTCCTTTTCCTCTAAAGTATTTGAAAAAATTTCAGTCAAAATAAAAATAATTTAATAATTACTTAGTAGTATGAAGAACTTAAATTATACTAAATCGGATCTTTGCAAAATGTTTTATTTATTTATTTTTTCTCGCATTTATCTGAATTAAATCTTCTTTGAAGATTTAACAACATAATCTACTTTCCATTTCGAATATTTATATATAGTTAAGAGGCTCAACCCTTGCCGAGGCTGGACTATCAATGTTAGAGAAGATAGAGAGAGAGATCTCCGGCTCGTGCTAGTAGTTTCTCCGTTCTCCGTGGCATCCCATAAAGTCGTCCAGTTGGCTCATCAATGATGCATTCGAGCTCTACTTAGGGCTGAAGGGTGGAGGAGGGTGGCGTTAAGTGAAATGGATCGCCAGGGGGTGGCAAAGAAGAGCAAGCAGGGTGCCAGGCATGGGGAGTCCCCACAACCTCTTCAAAGTTTAAACCAAGACAAACAGTGGTAATACCCGCGACGACCGAAATGCCCTCTACAGAGACAAACACACAATGAGGGAGAGAGGAGGGGCCGACTCAATGATGTTACCTTGTATTTCAATTAATATTTTAAGTAAATGTTCGCATACATAAATGAATACTATATTACATTAGTGTATATGCATCTAATTGAAAACAGCAAGATGAAAAATGGTTATGAAAAAATTATATCTAATTATCTCGAGACCTATGAATTTTTATACGTATGAGCAAATAATTAAAATTTAAATCATAAATTGAAAAAGATTGATTTCCCATGACACAATTAACAAAGAAGGAGAAAAAATTTTAACAAAATTTTCTTGTGTTAGAAAAAGAAGAGACCTCAAAGTCAAATTCACTCTTAAGGTGCAATTCCTTTTCAACGACTGAAACGGCTAGAGACGCGCAGCTATGCCGCTAATGACTGCTTCTGTGAATGGAACCCATTCCTATGGCGCGTCTGTAGCGACGCGACAAAAGCGACTGATACGACACTAACGACTGGACTGCTACCATGAGCAGTCAGAGTCGTAACTGTCGCACGCCGCCATTTTCCCTTGGTTCATCTCGAAATTTTTAAATATATTTCAGGCTTGATAAATAAAGAAAAAGTGAAATGGAAAATTCTAAATTAGTAGAACAAAAAAGACTTTAAATAAAAAAAAATTTAATTTTTTCTGCCGACGTTACGACGCTCATCGCGCTCATCATCAGGACAGATAGAAAAGTCATAAGCTTAGATAGATATAGCTTGTCATATAAATAAATACTGATGATCCATCAAAACAATATGAATATCTATAAAAAACAACAAGTGTAGACAACAGAGAATTCCACAAAAAATTACAAAATTACAAGATAAGCGTTTTATTTTTGTAAAAATTAATATTATAATTATAGTTAGGTGTTTGCTGTTTATTAACCGAATTCGGTTAATCTTGTAATTTTGCAATTTTTTGTGGAATCCTCTCTTGTCTACAGTTGTTGTTATTTATAGGTATTCATATTGTTTGATGCAGGCTATTATCAGTAGGCCTATTTATTTGTATATCACACTTTATATGACAAGCTATATCAATCTAAGCTTAAGACTTTTCTATCTGTCCTGATGATGAGCGCGATGAGCTTTCGAAACGTGGACAGAGAAAATTAAAATTTTGTTTTTTGTTGACTGTCTATTCAGCATCCCTCGAATATAATTACTCATCAGCCATATCCAGTTATTTTTGTTAAATAATAATTATTACCAATTAACGTTATTTTTACTGAAAGTCTACATCTATGAACGGATAACGAATATTAATATTAACGTATAATACCATATAAATTGTGCAGAAATTTTTATCCTTCTCTCGTTGACCTGTTCGGAACATAATTTTTAAAAGAAGCAATCGAGAAAAAAAAGACTAATTACCCCATTGATGGACCTAACGCCTGTTGAAGATAATTAGAAAGTGTGGTGGCTTTTTATGAAAAAAAAAAAGAATAATGGATAAAAGAGACCCTCTAATAAATTAAATAATTATTCGTTTAGGGATATGAAGTGGATTATTTATTTTTCTTCTTTACTTATCCGCATTTCCGAATTGAAGTTAATTATTCCTAATTACAGATCGTTATCTCTTCTGGCGAAGTTTAGGATTCGTATTTCCGAATCGTAATAATTTTACCTTTGGCCTCTGCGTGCCGAAATAACGCAATTTGTTTGATTAAATCGCCTAATTATAATCTAAATAACTGATAAGAGAGTCAAGTTTAATAGAACATTCGATTCGCCAAAAGTTTATTGCTCATTTTAATTGAATTGATTTTTCTATTTGAACAAATTTGTCATGAAAGATGTCTTCTTCATTCTAGTTTATATTATAATTTATTGACATTATTAAGAAATTATTCATCATACATAAATTTACAGCTTAGAGGCCAATTGATTGAATCTCGATTGACACAATTGTCTATCAGGATGTTCATCTACATTCTACACCATTTTGATTTCCATTAATGATAACAGGCAACCGGAGCTGTCGCGATTGAGAGATAACTTTTCCGGTAGGAAAAAAAATCGCTTTATATTTATGATTAAATCAGAAACAAGTTTTGATTGGGTTCATAAATCATAGATGCTCGGTTGATATTATTCAAACAACATTCAAATGCCTGTATATGTTGTGTATAGCCATCTATCTACAAGCTCTAATCAAATCTAGGGTGTTTGTAAGCTTCAAATCTACTTTGTATATTACTATGAGTCAATGGGAAGAAGAAAAATAAAAATAGAATAGAAAAGAATAACATAATAAATGATAGTTGAGAAAATAATTTTTTCCTATGTAAATTAATAATAACAATAAGGGTTGTTGTCAAAAGGTCAGCAAAGCTTGTTCTTTGTTTAAAAATTCCCCTTTTTAAATTGAAGTAGAAATTTATTCCCGAGGGAGGAGACATTCTCCCTTAAAGTAAAATGTTAATTTTATCGCTAGTGTCTATTGTTTTTTTTTTATTTACAATAAATAGATAAAATAAAAAACTATAAGATATGAGTGGGATGGCTGCTCAGGAAAGAAATCAGACAAAATTAAATCGAATTTTTATCTAATTTTATTACGATTGCCGACGTTTCGGACGACAAGATCGCGCCCTTCCGCAGGATCTATGATCAATGAGACCAACATCTATGATAAAAGTTAACAAAAATTTAAATATATACATTTTTTTTTAAAAACTTACAATCGATAGTCTAATGAAATACAGATATAAAAACACAAGTCACGGGTGTGAGATGCATTGTTTCAATCCCAGAAACGCACCGAATATACATTTTGAAACCCACCGCAATCCTTAAATTTAAATATATTTGATCATTCATTGACATCCTTTCGCAATATAATGAATCAATATGTATTAATATATATATATAATACATGCGAATGCGAAAAGCGTCAAGAATGACATCAAATATATACAGTACAGTACAGTACAAAACAATGCATCTCACACCCGTGAATTGTGTTTTTATATTGTTAATTGAAAAAATACGTCCATCTGTATTTCATTAACTATCGATTGTAAGTTTTTAAAAAGAAATGTATATATTTAAATTTTTGTTAACTTTTATCATAGATGTTTGTCTCATTGATCATCGATCCTGAGGAAGGGCGCGATTTGTCGGCAATCGTTATAAAATTAGATAAAAATTGATTTAATTTTTGTCTTAATTTTTCTTTCCTGGCTGCCATCTTACTCATATCTTCTAATAATTCAGCCATCATCTCAATATTAAAAAACTATATTTTCTCATGTTTAAAATCTATACATCACAGCTTTGATTTATTTTCATAACACTAGTCGACAAAAATGAACTTTTTTCTTTCACAAGAATGAAGATATGAAATTCTAGAAGTATTTTTCATTCTGAATTCAGATATGTAGTTAGAATTTTTCCATCAGGCACAGTTTTAGAGATATAGAGCAAAATAGATTTTGATAGAAAATGGGCTCTAAAACGGCTTTTATTTAGAATGTTCAAATTATTTTTAACGGGACACCCCGTCAAATTATGCAGAGAGTTAGAATACATATAAATTTTAAGTTTCATCCCAATCGGAGGTCATTTAGACGTGCCGCAAACGGCTTAAAGTTTTAAAAAATCGAAATTTTCAAGATTTTTTTTGCTTTGGTCACCCCTAATACAATTTTAGAGATCCCTGAATGAAAAAAACATATATTTACGATATTCTATAGTTCTTTGGCTTTCTAAAAATCATTCATTCGTAAAAATCTGTTAATTATTAACGAAATTATTAACAAAAACGTGAGCAAAGAAAAAACACAAGTATACTCACTGGACAAAAAAATGGACCTCTTGTTCTTTTAGAAGTATAAATAAAGATATCAGATTCAAAAAAATATTTTTTTAATAATATATAATAAAGTTAGTGCCCGTGAACCTATCCTCCAAGAGGATACATTAGCTTCTCGTAGATAGGGTTCGCTTTTTAATTCAATTGAAGTCCATTTTTTTCGTCCAGTGAGTGTACTTGTGTTTTTTCTTTGCTCACGTTTTTGTTAATAATTTCGTTAATAATTAACAGATTTTTACGAATGAATGTTTTTTTGAAAGCCAAAGAACTATAGAATATCGTAAATATATGTTTTTTTCATTCAGGGATCTCTAAAATTGTATTAGGGGTGACCAAAGCAAAAAAAATCTTGAAAATTTCGATTTTTTAAAACTTTAAGCCGTTTGCGGCACGTCTAAATGACCTCCGATTGGGATGAAACTTAAAATTTATATGTATTCTAACTCTCTGCATAATTTAACGGGGTGTCTCGTTAAAAATAATTTGAACATTCTAAATAAAAGCCGTTTTAGAGCCCATTTTCTATCAAAATCTATTTTGCTCTATATCTCTAAAACTGTGCCTGATGGAAAAATTCTAACTACATATCTGAATTCAGAATGAAAAAATGTACTAGGATCACTTATCAGATTTCTTGTGGAAAAAAACCTTGTCGACTAGTGTAATCATCTTTACAATAATTTATATAAAGGAATGAGGAATCTTCTAAAAAGCGGCCCCCTCCCCTTCCACTGCTCAGCAAACGTTGACCTAATTTATACAAAAGAAGCAATATAGGATTCCAAGAAACACTTTAGTAAAGGTTATAGTAAAATAATTGTTTTATTATGTAATAAAATTTACCTGCATATTTATATCAAATGAAAGGATTTATGGTGTAAAGGATAAAGAATCGTCATATAATAATAAAAAAAAAAAAAAATTGATAAAATCTGAGATAACACGATCTTATAAATGAATTAGTTTTTTTTTTTTTTTTTTTTTTTTTATTAAATATTGAATTCAAAACAAAGATTTGAAATCTTCAAAAAGAAATTGATCCGAATATTTGCCTGTTCATAAAGTACAGCGTATATTATATTATATTATAATATAGATATAGTATATTATATTATAATATACGCTGTACTTTATATATTATATAAAGTATAAATAAATGAAAGCTCTCGGGCCTTGGTGTAGTTGCTAGCGTGCTGGCCTTCTATATCAAGGGTCGCGGGTTTGGATCCTAGGCAGTCCGATGATTTTATCTAAGCAATTTGGAGACCAAATTGATTACATAAGTTATCTGGACCCCAAATATATATATATATTATTAAAATACAAGTATCGTTAAGTCCTGAACTGATAAAAAGACTGTGTGGGAAAAAAATGAAAGATTAATCAACTGAATCAGAAACAATATACAATAAAGCTCAAGATCGTTTACCGGCTAAAAATAGTGAATTTCTTTGTTACATTTTTTTATCACCAAGTAATCTTCAGAATTGAATCCTATATTAATATTAATAACAAATTGAAGATCTTTTGATAAAATATACCGTTTTGAATGAAAACCAAAATCTTAAAAAAATATCGTTTACCTACTTTTTTTTTTTTTTATTATTATTTTTTCCCTTATTCTTTCTTTTCATCAAATGCCAGCTCTCAAGCTTGCTTTTCTTCTCTATTGCATTTTACATTATTTACGACATTAATAAAAAATTAAATAAATCCATAAGATCAAAAAATAAAACCTCTGGAGAGTTCTTCAATTATTCTTTTTCAATTCCATTTATTAATTATTAAATTATCTCGACTTTTTAAATATTCAATTACAAATTTTTAATCTTGAAGAAAGGAACTAATTTTCCTCTTCAGGAAGAGACTAGTTGAAGCTTCCTCCCCTATAAAAAGGGTGTGATTCATAAAAATACCCTCACCCAATAAGATAATTGAAATTCTCATCCTGAAATTTCCCTCGTTTCTTCTTACCCTCAATACTATCAAATTTCTATTTGATCAAACTAAAAGCTATTATTAGTGTGTTAAGAAAATTTTTTTCTATAATGGAGAGTATGTAATTTTGAAAATACTTTTTTTTGGAAATACGTAATTCATTATTCATTAATAAAAATTTAAATCTAAAAGTTTTAAAATGAATTTATCAAAGTTGTCTGTCTGAAAGGCAACATGTGTCTCATTGGAGGTAATTGCAAAAGGGGAAGAAGAATTCCAGTTTGGTTAAATTCTAACAGCCCTATTCTAACCTACTACCAAATGGGGAAGGAACTCTCAGATTTAAATTTAGGGATGGGAGTTTGCTTGACAGAGTTTTGTTTTAACTAATTTTCTATTGAATTGTTTTATTTGAATTTTCCATTTTCCTTTAATTAAATCAAGAAAGTATTTTGGTGAATTGGATGGAAATCTCTTATAAATTTCGAACGAATTTCAAATGAATTTATTTAATTGTTTAAGAGAAACGTTTATGTGCTGTGTACCCTTTAAGAAAAAAGTTAAAAAGAAATATTGGCGTCTAAAGTGCGATATAAAAATATATTTCTTCAGGAAAGACTGGATGTAGCTAAACTGGCGACATTTACCTTAATCTACTTTCGGGCAAGGGCGGATACAAGGAGGTTAAAGAGCCCCCACCCCCGAGATTTGAGAAAAATATTTTTTTTTGGGAAAAAAATTGTATTTATATAAAATTTTAAAAACTAATACTTAAGGGGGTTCAGGAGCGACGTCTAAACGTACTTAAAAAAAAAAACTAGACTATTATAAGGAATTTTACAATGCGGTTTTTTTTTAAATGAATTAAATTCATAAGAGATTATTGGCACATCGAGCTATAATTTTTTTAATGACTTATTAAAAAATTATCGTAATTAATTTTTTTGTTATCAAGCAAATACAAAAAACAATCAGTCCCAATAATCTTTAATTTTTTTTAAATTTAAAAATAAATTTATTGTTATTAATCACATATTAATTAAGAAATTTTTAAAATAAACTTACTTGTTAGATGATTTATTTAAAAACCAACTGCCAAATTAGTTCAGCATTCTTGCAAAAGATGGCAGGTTAGTCTCACAGATGATATAGTATTAGCCTAAATCTGGCCTATATTTACAGTATATATTTTTATGCTTTTATAAAAGATACATAATATATAATAACATTTATAAAGTATTTATTGTTAAAAGATCAATGACTATCAAGCAAATGCATTAAATATTATTAGCTACCATTCTGACATCTCTTGGCAAATTTTTGAATTACTTGATTTTTGGACATACTTTTTATGACACACTACGCCAACTTATCGGGGAAAACATGCGTAACACCTTCGCTCCCGAGCCCCCTTAAAAATTTGATTTGTATATATTAATAT
Organism: Euborellia annulipes; assembly: GCA_023213315.1. Lineage (NCBI taxonomy): Eukaryota > Metazoa > Arthropoda > Insecta > Dermaptera > Anisolabididae > Euborellia > Euborellia annulipes. Next base: position 67,120 of record JAKCPI010002184.1, on the reverse strand, counting down.
ATATATATTCTGGTAAAAAACTACAGAATGCACCTTTAAATTACCGATTATAAGAAAAAATTGTGTCCTGTGCGACCAGTCACACCAGATTCCCCCCTCCCTCCCCCGAGAAACTCCTCTGGATCTGCCACTGCTTTCGGGCCCGGCCCTTAAAAAATGTTGAGACCGAGATTTTGATAAACTTTTTGTACAATCTCTACATTTGAATTTGTATGACTAATTGTCTTTTATGATTCTTGGTTTATTCATCTCCACTCAAACACTCTAAACTAATTGAATATATTTAGCTAATATACATATAAAAATATATTCAAATTTTTAAAGACCACTAATAAAATGTTGTCGTAAAATTTTAATTGAACTTTGAAAGAAATTATCCAGTATGGATTTTCCAATAAAGGTACAGTAACTTTTAAAAGGCATTCTAAGCTCTGGTTATGGGCCCATGGATATTCCAACTTATTTGCCAAATGGTCGATACAAATGACGGCTTTCGCTCGTCTGTCACTCACTGGAATTTCATTACGTCTTGTCTAATTGTAGACATAATGACGTCACACACGCACAAGCCAACTTTATTGACAGTTTAATTGTTTCTCGAGGGCATGTGCAGAGATGAACATGGCCATTATAATAGGAGGCTGAATTTTATCGGATTCAGAGTAAAACCAAGTAATAAGCTTTATTACAATTTAATTACAGAACCTATAAAAGAGCTATTAAATGGTAATATTAATAAAAAAAATAAATAATAATAAAGAATTTGAGATACCCCCCCCCTCGAGAAAAAGAAACAAAATAATTAACAGCTTAATATTTGCGTGACGTAATGATTGTATAGAATCCTAATAAGAGAAAAGTGATTAAGAGAATATATACTGATCATTAAGAAGATATATAAATGAATTTTTGGAATGAAGTTCTATTACGCGGCTTATAGTAGGGTGAATTGGCAGAATTCGTCACGTAATTTAACGTAACAAAAAAGCGTTACATAGCTTGAGTGCCGGGGAAGGAAGGCGAGGCCACGCCTGCTCCCCACCAGCTCTAGAGAGCTCTCTATCTCTTTCTATATTTTTTAAAAAAGAAAATAAATAATTGTTTTCTTTTTTTAAATAATATCTATATTAAATTATTTTCGGAGTTGAAGAAAAGGCGTGAGGAACTTCGTTCCCCCCTGGCGGGGGTCCTACGATCCCACACTTTTTTTTTTTTAATTTCTCCAAATAATGGAAGGTTAACTCCCCTAAATTTCAGAGTTAATAGAGATATAAAATAAATTGAATAATACTTTTTAATATAAAGGTCAAGTGTTGGTCAAGTACTTGTATGTTGGTATTCCCTTGTCTCCTTTTTTAAGAAAAACTATTCGATTTATTAATGATTCACAGTTTTCTACTTCAAAACATTTGCGAATAATTCCTCCCACCATTTGTATTTTAATATGAATTAATTATAAACTAATGTTGAGCAACGAATTTTAGTCCACTCTACATAAAAATTTTTAACGGTGGAAAAATTTAGACTGCCCAAAAAAAAAAAGATTAAAATCTGAAATGCAAAGTTGGAGCCAGTTTGTGCTTAGCTAATAAAAAATTCTTTTTTTGTTAGCTGTTGAGGTATAAATTATTTTCAAAAATGTTGATACACGAAATGATTTAACTTAAAGTCTTTTGCTAGTCGTTGGAAATAGATCTGCTGCCAGTTCTTTACTTCACAAATGTTTTTTATTATTTTTATTTTTCTTAAAGTGTATTTTTTGTGTGATACACAGCTGTATGTAAACTTTTATTTTATCTACATATATTTAAAAAAAAAAACCTAAACCCATATAATCTCGCAGAGATAATTATTTTGAAGATAAGATCCAAATTATAACATTCAAATCTCTCATCAAGAGTGAGAGAGAGAGAGAGAGTATAAATCTAGATTTAACTAAACATAAAATAAATGAACATTTTATCAGATTTAACCATGATTTAAATCAGAGCATAAATAGTAAGTAAATAATTTAATATTAAATCAATATCACCCTTAATTATTTTGTTATTATTATCAAAGTGATTTATCAGAAAAAGTGCTAAAATGATAAATGATCAAATAAATATTTTTTAAGAGATTTCTCAAACTGTATTGTTGTGACCAGCAAAGTATACGCCGATATTTGTCAACAATAGATAAGTTTAGAATGAAATGAGTTAAGTAAGGCGGTTACCCACGTAACTGTAAACTTGACAAGCATGCACGTGCAATCTTTTTGTACAAGCAAACTGTAGAGTCTGTAAGAGAATTTTGAGCAAGCCTTTTAACTGTGCAAGCCGCTTGATGCCCGATTGAATTTTAAACATGCACAAGCCTATTTGAGGGCTCGCTGGTGTAGTGAGCTAGGGTGTCAGCTTCTGCAAAGAAGATCCCTGTTCAAATCCTTGGCGTGCGGGATTTTTCATTAAATAAAAATATTTATTTAATGTAAACAAATCCTCAAGCAAGCGCTGGATTGGAACATAGGATCTTACCACAATAGCCCTCAGGCAACTCTACGAGGAGAGGGAGTTGCTGTGACATCCCGTCCTGTGGAAGGGACGTAAAGAAGGTTCCCTCTCAGTGATGCATTCTTCGAAAGGAGTAGGCTACACGCCGGTGCTGAGGGAGTCCCTCTTCAAACTAGGACATCCTCCATAGCATAGAAGAGGTTGGATATAAGGAGCCGGTTGGAACCAGAAATAAGGATTAGTTCACTAGCTAGACACGAAAGTAGGAAGAGGAATTAGAGATAGGAATTGATGTAACTTCACGGGGTGCCTGTAGATGGCTACGGCCAGAGGCCAGTTGGGTTTGAGGTGTGTGTCTTCGTGCACGAAAGCACCTCGGGTAAATAAACGGGGATCCCGATAGGAATTTCAAATAATAATAATAATAAACAAGCCTATTTTCGCAAGCAAAACTCTCCGCCATTTTAGTGAGTATTTCTTATTTCCTTCGAATAAATAACCTTCCGAGTTTGCCATTTTTAGGTCAATTTTCGGCATAAATTATTTCTTGGACAAGCATGTTTGTGCCGTGTGGTGCTGAGGGGGAATTTGTGCATGCTGGTACAAAAAGATTGCACATGCATGATTATCAAGTTTGCAGTTACGTGTGCAGTCCCCTTTATATGATTAGTTAATTGTACAGTGAGCGCCACAATTAAGTCCCCACCTGTTAGCTAGATCCTTAAGTATATGGTATATTATATGGTATATAGTGAAATAATTTTAATGATCGAAAAGGTAAAACGTAAAATCTGGTACATATGATTTTATTTTATCTTCTCAATTTTAAAATTATTTCACTATTTACCATATACTATATCATATACTTAAGGCTCTAGCTATCAGGTGGGGACTTAATTGTGGCGCTCACTGTACTAGGTATAAAGAAAGATTAACAGAAGAAATAATGGAAAAAAGATTTGAGTTCTCAAACTTACGAAAGGCTCAGGACGGCAGGAAAGTAAAATGAAGCTATTTTGTATTTGGTTGTGAATTTCTGGAAATCTCGCCATAAAACTTTATTTTTAAATAATCTAACCCTTTAGATTAAATTTTTTTTTTTAAATATAAAATATTTTCCCAATTAGTATCCTTTAAAAGTAATAAAAAAGATAAACGGCAAGAAAATTTATTTTATTCTTTTAATTAGCCTATATATTTTAAGTTATCTTATTATAGGTCATTTATAAATAGTAAAAAACCGAACTCGAACTCTTCCTTTACGGCATCAGTTTTTTTACGCAGGTCTTTTCGTTTCTTCACTCTCAGAGTCTAAATGTTTCAATTTGATTTACCGTGTCTCGTTTCGAGACATTAGCTCCGCCACCGGTATAGGAGAAAGGGGCGCAAAAGGCGATGCCCCACCCTCGACCTCTAAAAAAAAAGACTGGATTACATTGGAATTACTTTAGGGGAGGCCACACGTTGATCTATAGCCCAGCTCTGGGCTTAGCTTTTTCTCTAGACAAACAATAATTCGTTTAGAACGGGTTAATTTTTTCTTTCTCTACTTGGACCTTATTATTTTTTTTTACACTTGCGTAATTTTTAAATTCAATTTACCACCTTTAAGCTTAATCTTCAGTTTTATCATGACTGGTACTACCAACTATTAATGTCAAAAGGGTTCATATGCCATGATTATTTTCTTTTTAAAAACAGAAACTTGTGTTTATTAAATAAATAAATAAGTTTAAGTTTATTAGGGACCCGCTTATTAGAGCCACCAGTCCTCGGTGGCTAGGGCCATTTTCAAGTACTTGTTCTGAATGAACATAAACCCAAATGAACATAAACTTATTCAACTCATCAAAAATTAATAAAATGCAATGATTTAAAAAAATTACGTACTGTATAAATAAGATAAATAGAAGCTCTTTTAATTAGAAATTTTTTTTTAGTTCAACCATAAGTCAGGCAAGCCATTTTGGCTTTTAAAGATAATTATGAAATTTAAGAAAAACTTATATTGATTACTTCCGAAGGACGCTCAATTGCCTTTCAAGTAATCTTTCGCCACTTGAAGTTAGGCATTACCAAACGAATCGTGTAATTCTTTCTTAATTTATTTGAGGTTTTTTTCGGAGGCCATTTAGACCCCGCGTCCCTATTTATTTTAATTTATTGGAATCCAATTCTTTATTGATTTTCGGTTTATTTGTAAAAACTACAGCGTTTCGGCCACTCATTCTGTGCCCTTCTTCAGGTACAATTCAGTTAAGATTATAAAGTTTGTTACATCTGTGACAATCTAAATTGAATTAGTTGAGAAAAACAAGATGGCTGCCGCTTCTAGACATGCACGCCATCTACACTTGAGCGATCGCAGCGCCCCTACATAGAATCTGAAACAAAATTCAAATATTGTATTTTTAATTTTTTTATTTTTTGTAAATTTCATAAGTTGTAAACAACTATTGTTACTATTTTTCTCCCACCTTCTAAATTCTCTCTGTAATTGGATACACTCTATAGAGAGCTTTATAAATTATTATTGATATTATAAGTTCAAGAGTGTATCACTCATCAAATTTTGTAATTTAATTGTTCGGAAAAAATTTCAAAGCAAAATATATTTTAATTAAAATTTACAAAGAAATTTAGGCCTATATTTCATTATGAATGTAAAAAATAATATTCAATTTCACTTTATTTTTTTAAAAGTCAAGGGATTTTAAAACACTTTCTTAAAAAAAAAAAGGGATGAAAGATCTCGACAAAGTAAGTTAAGTGATAACATCTCTTTCAATGTCGCCGTTTTTCTTCTCTAAAAAGATTCATCATCATCAAGCTTGGTACCCTGGGCTTTAAACAGGAGGTGCTTGAGTTTTAAATTCAATTTTAAAAGAATTCACTTTGGCAAATTTTTTTTTTCTTACAATTTTTCAAATAAAAAGAAAGTGTAATAATATTGTTAAAAAATTCTAAAGCAAGATATTTTTCAAATAGATTTTTTAAGAGATGGTTATAGGGTTTTGGAGGCACGAGGCGGTAAACGACCCGCCCTTCCATCCCTTAGAAAAAATGGGCTAAAATTTATACCTGCATTAAAATAAATTACCTAGAAAATATCACTCAGGGGCTCACACCTTGTGAGTACGTGGATAGCGACCACGAGTTACCCGAGCTAAAGATGGCATTCTATTCTTCTTATGCCATTCTTTCCTCTCCCCTCATCAAACGTGACTCAAATAATTATCATGGTCTCCTTTCTTTCTTATGAAGTACAAGATTAAAATGTGCTTCAAATAATTTTCTCTATAAAATGAGAATATACATTTTAAAGAGGATCTAAAAAATAATTGATTTATGAATTTTAATCAAAATCGTTAGAGGGAATTGTGAGAAAATAAAAAAAAACTGAAAAAGTACATCATTAAACAACTAGTACATTTTCAATATTTTTTTTAATTTTCTCACGATTGGCTTTAACAATTTCGATTAAAATACATAAATCAATATTTTTTAGATACTCTTTAAAATGTATATTCTCATCAGGGGCGTATATAGAAATTTTTTTCGGGGGGCGATCTCAAAAATTTTTCTGAGGAAAATTTTTTTTAAGAAACTATATTTTTTTCACACGAAATTTTTTGCGAACCATTTTTTCTATTGCGGAACCAAAGTTGTCCATCCTGCGGAAAAATTTGTTGCGCTGATGTCTGTACAGATATCCTATATATGTATAGTGTTTGGGAAATTTCGGGGGGGCCGGGCCCCCTCCCCCCATAAAAACGCCCCTGATTCTCATTTTAACTCAACTTTGTTTGAGGCACACTAAAACTCTTGCCCTTAATCAGGGGCGTATATAAGGGGGGGGCCGAGGGGGCCCGGGCCCCCCGAAATTTCCCAAACACATATACATATATAGGGATATACAGACATCAGCGCAACAAATTTTTCCGCAGGATGGGAAACTTTGGTTTCGCAAAAGAAAAAATGTTCCGCAAAAAATTTCGTGTGAAAAAAATATAGTTTATTAAAAAAAAATTTTCCGCAGAAAAATTTTTGAGTTCGGGGCCCCCCGAAAAAATTTCTATATACGCCCCTGCCCTTAATAGGAAAGATGGTAACAAAATGAAAATATTTTTCTATGTTTATAAATTTTACATCTTCCAATGCGCTGCCTGAAACTAAATATGCTGATACAAAAAATCTGGTGTGATTTTAAAATTAATTTGAGTGCTATTTTTTAACTCCATCTACCATATTTTAAAAAATATAGGCCTAACATTTATTTAAATAAATTTATTTTTTTATAAAGAAAATGTCAAAAATGGCAAAAAAAAAATACCCTTGAAATTTATTTATTCAATAAAGTGTAAAGGGAGTCAGAAAATTCACTTTCGACAAGTTACTCTTTACATATGAAATAGAAATATGTTTATACAGTTCAAAAAGTCATATTCGAGATAAGATTATGATTATTTTATAGCTGGCTCTTCAAAAAAAAGTTATGTTTCCATCTCAGTCAATTTAAAAGATTGAAAGAATTTTTATTTTTTTTTATTAATAGAGAAGACGTGTAAATAATTTTTATATCTTGATCAATTGGTTATTCGTCTTGTTTTATTCTGTTGTTGTTGTTGACACCCAATGCTGACTTTAGTTGTCAATTTGCACAGTTTGAAATCCGATCTTTGATTTCAATAGGTTTTAAAGCGAGAAAGAGGGGGGGGGAGGGGAGAGGTGAACTCGTTTGACAGCCTAGACCTGTGAGCTTGAATATATAGCTCGAGAGTTGTCACCACTATGGCTATATATTTAAATCAGATTCATTGACTCTGATTGTTTGATAAACGACGACTAGCGAGTGGCTCCCCAAGATTTTAACTTCATTAAAATTAATACAATCATTATTTCTTTTTTTTTTAAATATCTCTCAATGAATGGACTTTTAAAAATTTATTTTCTTTTTTTTTTTCTTAATTGGTACCGTAGAATGATTCATTAAAGTAAATTAAAAATTAAATTTCATTAAGAAAAAACAATTGAATGATAGAATTTTTTTTTCATTGATACAATAATTTTAAAAAATATATATTCTTTTCCTCAAATTTTTTAAAGAAGCTTGGAATACCTGTATAATTAAGTATGCATATATTTCATCGATTCTCTCGATCGATTTTCTAAGATTAGAAAAATAGCTAAAATTAAAACATCAAAATATATATTGTCGGAATTCAGAGGAAAGTGTTTTTGCTGCCGGCTTAGTGGGGGTACTGCTGCTATTTCTACAACGAAATTATGCGACAATGTTATGCATAAAGGAACCAAGCGCCATTATTATCAAAATTGAGATTAGACCGCCATCTTGTAGAGAAAAATAAGATCTACCTCTTTGTTTATATTACAACATTAATACTCTGTGCACTTTTTTGTATAAAATTAGAAAAAAAGTCACTCTAATTGGATTTGTTTACATTTGTGAAAATGAAATGCCCTTTATCCTTATATTTAGGTTAATGGCGCTTGGTTCCTTCTTGCATAACATCGTCCAATTGATAGTCTACATCCTCAAAAAATAATTTCCTAGTTCTAGCTGGTGTAGTTTCTTAGATATTTTGGTATGGATAAAGGACAATTATATAAATAGAAAAATATAAGTTTAGACGGGAAAAACTTTTTTATATTTTTGCTCTTTCGACTACTGAGGCCAATTAATGGTAGATATATATTTAGTCAATTGTATGATCGTTATCGCTAACCATCCAAAGTTTCTTCGCGCATGGCATCGCTTAACCGCAACGATTGTAATAAAAACAAAACTTGAAACTTAAAGACAATAAATAATAGGGTAGTTTGGTTTCCGTTCTCAATAAAAATAAAGAAATTGATTTTTAGAAAATTTTCTAAATATATTGGATTCAATATCTTCTAATTTAACGGCAATTTTGAGGGGTGAAATACACATCGGAACTCTTAAGGGGAGTTTTAGCCGAACACTAGTCGATAAAATTTTTCTTTGAGAATTTGCTCCATTAAAAAAAAGCAAATCTCACCTACAAAAATAATAATTCAATATCAAAATCTATATCAACAGTCCTATGATGAATTCTTCAAAATAAATTTTCAAAGCTCTCTTACTTGTTAGTTTCTGAGATATTACGAACCGAGGATAGACGATTGACGATTATATATACTGTATAGATGAATGCATGTTTATTATTCTTGATTGCCAGTTAATTTGAATTTCGACCTTGTTTAGCCTTGCTCAACTCCAGCGATGATCTCAATCCTAGATTTTCAGGGCCTTATAAAACAAAGAAGACATTGAGGATCGTTTGAAAAATTTTATACTCTATATGGAAATCAAATATTATATAATTAGTTGATATTCAGTCTTTCAATTCAATGGTGATAATTGATATTTGAGTGTTTTCAAATTAAAAAATCTGGTGTGACTGGTCGCACAGCACACAATTTTCTCTTACCTTCGGTAATCGAAAGTTGTGTTCTGTGCTTGTCACACCAGATTTTTTGTGTCGACATATATTTAGTTCCCAACAGTAGGAAATACTTGAATTCAGATGTAAAATTTATAAGTATGGGAAAATAATTATATTTTGTTACCATGGTGACCATTTTCCTATCTTTTCTATGAATAACAAGAATAAAGTGGTCTTCAGAAGATTTCAATGGCAAAATGAGAATATACATTTTAAAGAGCATCTAAAAAATAATTGATTTTTGAATTTTAAACAAAATCGTTGGAGAAAATTTTGAGAAAATCGAAAAAAATTGAAAAAATACATCAGAAAACTACTAGTACTTTTTGACCAATTTTGATTAAGAGCTCATTTTCACGGTCCAGAAGGGTAAGCTTATTTTCACGACTCAGGGGGTTGCCCAACTTAAATATAAAATTTCAACTTCCTAGCTCTTTTCGTTCTTGAGATATTTTGTTCACACACACACACACAGACAGACCATGTCGCGAAAACCCTTTTTTTGGATTCAGGGGACCTGAAAACATGTATATCCATCAAAATCTCGACATCGAATTTTTGACATAAAACCAATACTTTTTCTCTCTATATATGAATATTAACATATACATATAGTTAAGAGAAAGTAAAAGGAAAAATATAGATTTGATTAAGTGATAATTTAAAAGAAAGATTTGTCGACAGTTACTATATAAATAAAACGAGATAATGAACTTATGTAAACTAACCATTTGTCGCTTGTTTCGGGTGACTCAGCATAGTAAGTGATTGTAATAGAAAGCTTAATTTTCATTTTAGACATGGATGCTGTATTTTATTTATTTATCTCATCAATATCATAATAATTTAATAAAAAAAAAAATGACAAAAAGTGAATTAAAAAAATTTTTTTCATATATAATTTTTCTTACAAAAGTGTAATCGGTCAAAAAAAAAAATTCTGATTATTTTTCATCATTGATGATCGCATAATCTTTGCATTTATCAATCGCCGAATTTAATGGGAGAACAATTAACTTGTTGAATATAAAATTCATTTTTTTCTGAATATATATTCAACCGAGAAATAATTTTTATTAATTTTAAAAAATTCTCAAAAACAGTCGAGGAAGGTTTAATTATAATTATTTCTGTTAAAATTGAATTATTACATGGATAAAGTCATAAAGTTGAATAGTTGATAATCAATATCAAAACCACATGTTTGCCATTAAATTAATCTATTTCGCTTAATCAAATTTCCTAAATTGGTTAAAATTATGTTAAATATTTTTTTTTTTAATTATTATCTAATTAAAAAAAAATATTGTTGATGATGAATTAATATAATCATTTAATGAATGATAAACTTAATGATCCTGAGTCCAGTAATCAGTTAAATCACTGATTACCTGTATTAATCTGTACCGGGGCTCAATTCAGATCAGATTATAGAAAGCATGGCACTGGCTGATTGGCTTTACAATTACGCATGTTAATTAGAATTGCCGTTTGCTTGGCGGTATGTTAATGGCTGGGCAATTGAGGTACTCACAGCATTATGCTGGTCATTTCTCTAGTCTAGACAATGATTATTATATCAATCGTTATGCGAGCCCCTGTTGACCCTCGACATGTTTGTTAAGCTAACTACATATATATCTGCCCCTTTAATGAGGTTATCTACCATAATTCAATTGCCTAAGTTAATTTATTGCATTAATAATTAAGAAAGTTTTTTTGTCAAAGGAAAGGAAGTGTGCAACTGAAAATGGCTAGAAGCAAACGTCTTCATTTTTTTATTTTTTATATTTTTAAATCGGAGTTTCAAACTTGGAAATTAATAAATAAAATAGAACTTGGATTTACATAAACAATACTAGAAAATAAACTTTAGTCAATTTCATAATTAGATAATTTTTTATTACTCTGCATAACAAAGTTTGTTTATAGATACAACTCAATTCACCTAAAATTCTGATTAAACCTAAGGAGGGAGAGGGACAAATCAAATATTAAGTGAAATTATGCGATATATAATTTTTTTTTTTCCAAATATGCTTATAGTTTGTGTGGAAAAATCGTTAGCAATAAACAAAAAAGAACTTGTAGAATTGACGATTCAAATGAAAAATTATATATTGATATACAGTATATACCATCTATTGCAATAGTATTGAGTCTAAAGCCCGGTAGTTAGGCAGCCCAAATGGCAGCTTGTCTGTGTGAGAAATATTTTTTTTCAAAGCAGACAATAGCCCGAGCACTTTTTAACCATAAAAAATTATCTTTTTAATATAAATTCCAAGATATATCGAAATAAAAATTATCTCAATGTTTTAATCAGAAAAAAAAGTTTTGTGAACGTGTACTGCCTAACTTTGGGGCTTTAGTCAATACAATTGCAATTGATGGTACATCTACATAATGATAGCCCGTTCGGTAGATCGAAAAAAACTAACACATTTGAATAAAGGCCCTAGGGGTATAAGAATGGTGAAAATGCCCTTGGAACATATTTCAATGATACATAGGGGATTTGTAGGTACTAATAAAATAATAAGATGCTGAAAGTTTCAGATCGCTATCTCAAATGGTTTTTGAGAAAAACCATAATATGTAAAAATCAGACAAACATTTTTTTCTCAGGAACGGCTGAATCGATTGATTTGAATTTTTGATATGTTTTGGGGGCTGATGGTACCTTCTAGGGAAAAAATCAAGACCTATATCGGATCATGACATCCTTGAAAAAAATGGCGTTTTTTGTTTAATTTTAATTTTTAACCATGATACAATTTTGGCACAAAAATGAAACAATTTTTTTTGAAATCCTCATTCAATTTCCTGTAAGTTCATAAGTTCATAAATTCATAAAAAAAGGTACGCCATAGTAGAAAAAAATAAAAACCATTTATTACTCAAATATTGACTTTATATGTTTTGTGCTTTAATCTTGTTTTTTATTGCTTAAGCTTACACATATATTTTCATTTTATTCAAAATAACCAGTTTATATTCATAACATCAAAATTTTTTGCCTAAATCAAAAGTTAAAATTTTTAAATATCTATAATCATTAACTATAATGCTATAAGATAAAAACAGTTTTTGATTAATGAATAATAAAAATAAAAACTAATATCAAAAAGATAAATCTACTATATAAATTACTCAGGGGCGTATATAAGGGGGAGGGCCGAGGGGGCCCAGACCCCCCCCCCCCGAAATTTCCCAAAAACATATACATATATAGGGATATACAGACATCAGCGCAACAAATTTTTTCGCAGGATGGAAAACTTTGGTTCCGCAAAAGAAAAAAATGTTCCGCAAAAAATTTCGTGTGAAAAAAAAATTTAGTTTCTTAAAAAAAAAATTTTTAGCAGAAAAATTTTTTTGAGTTCAGGCCCCCCCTAAAAAAATTTCTATATACGCCCCTGAAATTACTATCCAATATGTAAAAGACCATACTAACATACTTAAAGCTCAAGTACACTCTCGCCATATTAATAACAAAGTGTATAGATGTTTTATTGAATATAAAAAAAATGCTAATGGACCTAAAGGCGTATTAAGACATAGCTGTGAGTGTGCGAATGGTCTTAGAACAATTGGATGTTGCTCTCACGTTGCTGCCATTGTTTACTATTTGTCATACGGAAGATATTTGACAAAAATTCTGAGGGCCGCTGAAACATTGAGCAAATTGTTTGATAAAGACAACGTTTCACCTGTGATTGAAGAAGACAGTGGTGACGAAGACTGATTAAACGTGATTCTGCATTTTTTATTGTTGAAAGATTTATCTTTTTGATATTAGTTTTTATTTTTATTATTCATTAATCAAAAACTGTTTTTATCTTATAGCATTATAGTTAATGATTATAGATATTTAAAAATTTTAACTTTTGATTTAGGCAAAAAATTTTGATGTTATGAATATAAACTGGTTATTTTGAATAAAATGAAAATATATGTGCAAGCTTAAGCAATAAAAAAACAAGATTAAAGCACAAAACATATAAAGTCAATATTTGAGTAATAAATGGTTTTTATTTTTTTCTACTATGGCGTACCTTTTTTTATGAATTTATGAACTTATGAACTTACAGGAAATTGAATGAGGATTTCAAAAAAAATTGTTTCATTTTTGTGCCAAAATTGTATCATGGTTAAAAATTAAAATTAAACAAAAAACGCCATTTTTTTCAAGGATGTCATGATCCGATATAGGTCTTGATTTTTTCCCTAGAAGGTACCATCAGCCCCCAAAACATATCAAAAATTCAAATCAATCGATTCAGCCGTTCCTGAGAAAAAAATGTTTGTCTGATTTTTACATATTATGGTTTTTCTCAAAAACCATTTGAGATAGCGATCTGAAACTTTCAGCATCTTATTATTTTATTAGTACCTACAAATCCCCTATGTATCATTGAAATATGTTCCAAGGGCATTTTCACCATTCTTATACCCCTAGGGCCTTTTACACTCGATATGCGGGCTTGAATGCTTAATCAAAATAAAATATAATTATAATAAATATACTTTGATTAAGTAATCTAGCACATACAATTATTTTCCATTAATTTAAAAAAAAATGCAATTTTTTTTTTTTCAAAATCTGTTGGAATAGTACTTTTGTTCGTTTCTCCTGCCATTGCAGTATAATTTACACATTTTATTCTTCTTTCTGTTCGTTTCATTTTTTTGCAAGCTCAGTGCTAGCTTCTGTTCGTTTCAAACTGCCTGGCAGAAAATGATTTTGCTGCAAAATTTGATTCAATGGAATAGTTGATGTGAATTGTGCAGAGCGATCTCAGCGCCAAAGCTTTAGTAGATGACCACCTTTCACTCTGTCGCCATTTTCTCTCAATCCACCTCGATTAAAATAACCAAATTAATAAGTTATCGAAAAAAAGATGTTTTAAGTTTTATTATCATTTTTTTCCATAATTTTCTTTAATTAAGTGAAACAAACAAACCTATTATAATATTATGTAACTGTTACAAATAATACGAAAATATTTGATGGTCTAGTAATTTACTTTTTAACATAAATGATAATTTTAACCACTCGTAGCATACTTTATTTAAATAAAAAAAAAAAAATTAATAGTTTAATGTTGGGGGTTGCACACATCATAGACTAATGAACAGAAAGGAAAAAAATCCCTGCCCACATCTATGATTATACTATTATTATATATTCATTATTTACAAATCCCATTTGTTTATCTGAGAGAATTTCTCCTTCTAACAAGTTATCTTTCCCTCTGGACCCTCTCTCATTAACCTAAAGAGAATGTTCTGGTTAGGGGGCGTGTCTAGCCTTTTAGAAAAGAGCAGGTCCCACGCCAGCAGCATTAAGAGCAAAAAAAAAAAAAACTTTAGTTAGTTAACATCATCCGAATTTTTTCGAAATTGGCTACATTATAATATATTGATTTCCATTATTTTCTACTTTATATGAAGATCTTTTTTTTTAAGGTTCACTTCATTTTCTTACTAAAAACAACTCAGGCTTCTTTAACTTATCTCCATCTCTCTTTCTACCCGACATACTCTTAAACGTCTGAATAATTTATCAGTTTAAGATCTGCAAGACGAAGAGAAACATAGAGTAGTGGGAGGGGGATCTATAGAGAGAAAGAGAGAGAGATATCCACCACGAGGAGAAACGTAGGCTCGTATATATATAGAGTATAGCGAGGCCTGTTAAATGTTAACACGGCCCTTTCAGGCCACCTCCGGAGCATCAGCCCTAATATCCCCACCCGAAAACCCTTCTTCCTCTTAAGTATCCGACCAAAGTACCCTTACTGAGTGATGGCGGCTCAAGATTAATTCCGGTCCGTCAAAGTTGCGCTCTGGCACGCGAGTTAGGACTCGATGATTAAGTACTAGAAGACAACCCGTCACTTCGTCATCGCTAAATTGAAATAAATACATGGCGACAAATCGTCTACATAGTTAATGAACTAGAAAATTAATATCGAATAATCACCACTTGGGAGTTGAGGATTATATTCGGAATCAGGCGGTTTCGTTTTATGATATTAAACCGCTTAGTTGTTAATATTGTTTTATTTATGATAAAATAAAAGAGAGAATTCCCCTTCCCCCACTCGATAATTCTAATTAAATTTTACTTTCTCTTACCTATATATGAAAGGGAGCGTACAAGTATTACGTAACGCAATTTGAGGGGGCGGGGGGGGTCTAGTAAAACGTTACCATGCGTTACAAGGGGGGGAGGGGGGTTGAACAACGCGTTACGTAACTGGTATTTTAACGAGTTTCGGTACTATGCGCAACATAATTGTGACTTTTAGATAAAAATGGCCACTTGAGCGTTACGTAACGTCTAGGGAGGAGGGTCCAGAAAAATGTTACGGCGCGTTACATGGGGGGAGGGGGGGGTCAAAAATCATCAAAAATTGCGTTACGTAATACTTGTACACTCCCAAATATATAGAGAAAAATCTGGTGTGACTGGTCACACAGCACACAATTTATTCTTATCTTCGGTAAACGAAAGTTGGGTGCTGTGCGACCACTCATACCAGATTTTTTGTGTCGACATATATTTATTTAGTTTCCCATAGCAGCTTAGTTAACTTGACCACTTGTTTATTATTATTTTGGAAAGTTTCTGTTTTCAGAAAACCCTTTGGGTTACGATATTATTGACAGGTTTTAACTAGCGCTGACGCCAAGTACCCCAAAATTTCGCTGTCTGTCTACTATAATCCTATTTTATATTCTTTTTGCTCGTTGTCTGTAAATTTTAAGCTTTCAGAAAACAGTTTAGAAATGCTAATAAATATTACAACTTTACCGGCTTATTCCCGCCAAAGGCCCCGGTACTGGAAGTGCTGACTCTAGAGTACCTTTCCAACACTAAAATGCAACCTAATCTGACAAACCAGCCGAAATATTCAGCCGGCCGGAACCTGTGTCTGAAAAGCTGGGATGGGACTCGCAAAATGGTCAAATGATTTGCACGGGAGGGAAAAAAATTTTCCGAAAAACAATACTTTCTCTCTCTATATATTTATAGGATAAGAGAAAGTAAAAAACGATAAAATGATATGAATTTTGTATTAGGAAATGAAATACAAGTACGATTTCGGCCGAAACTAAGATTGAAGCCGAAATTCGGTTTCGGTTTCGGCTGAAGATCTTGTTTCAGTCGGACCTAGTTTAATGCCTGTAAGGCAAGTAAGATTAAATATAATTTTTTTGAGATTTAGAAAATCTTTTATCATGGGTGCTTAGTCAAATTTCTATTTACTCTATCAAGTATGAAACTTACACTCCGTTGCAAATTTATAGTACGGCTTAAGGATATTTATTTTTGACCAGCTCATAAACTCACCGTATAGGCGAAGGTAGGGAGGCAATCAACCATTGTTTTTAGATTGATCATTTTTCAAAAAGATTGGCGAATAGGCTTTCAAAATAGCAAACTCAAGTTAATTATTTGCATATAAACGTAAAAATGAACTCCCCTGACATGCCAAAATAAATCGACATTTTTTTTTTATTACTAATTGATTTTCTCCATTTAGATATATGTCTGATTTTCTCCTGAATTTTTATCTCTTTCAATCTATATACCTGTATCTACATATATTTCGAATTGATATAACATGGGCTTATGCTTATTTTATTATTATATGGAGCTGTTGTAAATGTATAATAACCTGATGACGTCATCCGGGTTGAAAGATGAATGGCCAGAGCGGAGAGAGAACTATGTTGTTTATATCGCGGCATGAATAAATGAAACATTTTCACAGATCCCCTTCTGTTCAGTCCAAAAAAAAATAACAACTTTACATATATAATGTGTTATAACATCTTGCTTGATGATGCTAAATATTTGCTTATTCATTTAGAATGTAAATGAAGCTCTCCTTTCTCTTCAAAGATTTCTTCCAACTTCAAAAAGTTTCTTCTTCTTCTTAAGTATAAATTCTAATCCGTTCTTTTAATCGTATATTCTAAACTTGATCAAAAAGATCTTTTTTTTTTATTAATTAAGTTGACTCGTCCATTCTTTAAAAATGGATGAACGATCCAATTAACCGCCAACCAACGATTCCCTTTATACTGCCTCTAATTAACGTAAAGAGAATAGTATTTAACGTTGCTCGGAATGAACTATTAAAGGAGATGTTTTAATTGATAAATCGAATAAATTTTTGCGAATAAAGAAATTGAAAAAATTTGACTATTGACTTTTAAAATAAAATACTAAGGTCTTTATTTATTTATTTATTATTATTTTTTTTAAACACTAACACTCTTGTCCCATTTTATCGGACTACCTGGGATCCGAACCCGCGACCCTTGGTATACAAGGCAAGGTCTTTATTTAATTGTTTGGAGAATTTTTTTTTCTAAATGTTAAAATAATTGTCGATAAATGATCATAGAAAGTATTCGAATAAATAAATAATTTTACAATCATATGTGTGTGTCAGTGGCGTATCTAGAAATTTATTTGGGGGGGGGGGGCTGATGGGCATAACTGGGGTTTGGGGCATGGGGAAGGGGGTCCAGGGTCCTTCCCCGGAAAATTTTTTTTAATTTTATGTATCTAGACGCATTTTTACCACCTAAACAATCCAGAAATATATATTTTAGAGTTGTGGTAAACCTCTAGATATTTTACAACTCTAGATATGTACAATTTAATGTGACATTTATTACCAAGTTAATGTAGATAAAGACACTAATATTATAAATAAATATAAATATATTTATATATATTTATTATTTATTTTATTTTTATATATATTATTAAATACTTGAGCAGTTTCATTTTTATTCTTTTCACTTGTAGAATTTCGGGAGGGGGGCTGCAGCCCCTTCAACCCCCCCTCACCCTCCCCGCCTTAGATACGCCACTGTTGTGTGTTAATGTAAAAATTATGTGTTGTATGATAAGAATGTTCTAAAGGACTGTTGAAGATACAAAGATTCGATCGAAACGCCAATAAATTAACAAAAAATTTTTAATTTTTTACTATTTATTTATTTTTATTTTTTTGATCAAAAATTGTCTTTGAAATGTGACAGTCGCAGTTAGAGAGGGATGGGTAAAATTCCAGAATATAGGCCTACGTAGTTATAATATTATTATCTCAGCTGTTTAATATTTGATCTCTGTTGTATATATTTATTTTATTTGTTATCTGAAATTTTATTTTTATTTAATTTAATATTTTTTGCTCATCAAATCGATTTTTATTTTTAAAATGTTATTTAATAAATTATGCTAAGTAGATTAGATTTTTCAATTTTGTTAAATAAACATCGAGCTATGAATTTAATGAAAAAATAATATAAGCAAGAATAAAAAGTGAATACCAAGCGCATAAATGAAAACCGTGTAAAGATCTCGAACCTCTCCTGAATTCCTAGCTTAGTAGTAGGACACTGTTTCTAAGTGCTGCCAACAAAATTAATGCAGTAGAAACCAGCCAGGATAATTAATTAACTTCTCTAACTATATATCAGAGCATTTTCTATTATAAATAAATAAATAAATATATATATAGGCCTATATACTCAAATTTTGTTTCACTCAGGGGCTCACATCCTGTGAGTACGTGGATAGCGACCACGAGTTACCCGAGCTAAACCTAACTTTTTTTCAATTTTCTGTATGCCATCCTACCCTCTCCCCTAATCAGGCCGCGATTCATATTTTGTTGGTTTCTATTAAACCGGCTGAAAAATTTATTGAAAATTTTGAACTTCATCTTCTTTCATCTCTCGGCGAAGCCTTTAAAAAAAAATAATGTCAAGAAAATTGCTCTTTTTTTTTAATTAATTTTACTTTCTCTTGCCCTATATATGAAATATATAGAGAGAGAAAGTATTTTTTGTCAAGTTAAGATTGATTCTTCTATTTCTATGGAATTTATTTTCTTATAGAATACTAAATTAAAGTGTTTTATAAATTTAAAATGAATTCAGATTTCTCAACCCTTATTATCTTCATTTCTGATAATAGAAAAACATAAAATAGGGAATTCTAATAAAACATTTCCATAAATTCTTGAATCGAAAAAGAGCGAATCTATTTATTCTGAGCGGAAAAAATCTCAAATATCTCTATCCGAAATAGAGTAAAAGGGTGGCAGCAAGGGCTCTGGGACGTTTCGGAATGCTGTTAAACGTCACTTGAATTTCTATCTATCTGTAATGTCCGTAGGGATGTCAGAGGGTGGGTTTTTGGAGCGGGAGGGGGGTGAGGTGGGGGCGTTGCGTTCCGGTCCGATGGCTGAGGGGATGAATGCCTTGTGTCCGGGTCCGCGGTTCGTTAAGGCCCTATGCGAAAGGCCGACCCTTTTGTTCCGTCCAAGCGATGATCAATCTCAGATCGCACTGCCACCATCTATTTGTGTGCTCTGGTAACAAGGGGAGACAACGAGGGAGATAAACCGAGAGTTTCTTATCCGAAAATCACGCGCTAATTGTTCCCGAAGGGCCGATGCTCAAACCAAAACGATACTATGGACCCAGTAGGAGGAGATCTGTTCCACTGATGAATGATGAACAAATCGTTCACAAAATGCTCACTCAAGAGGTTATTAAATTTTCCGAATCAAAGAACTCACTTCTTTCTATTTCATTTAAAAGCATCTTCTTAATGGATCATATAAATTAAGAATTTCATTAAATTAAAGAAACCATTAAAATGTTTATAAATAATTTAATTAATAGTGAAGTAGACGAATGATTTCTTAAAAAAAAAAAAAAAATTACTTTGAGGACTTATTTTTATTGCTTTTAATTTTCAAAATGGAGAGTTTAAAAAATTTATTATGGGAATTTTCAATTAAAGATCCCATTTTGTTATTAATTATTTATTAAAAATATAAATACTGTACAACGTTTCGACTGCTTATTCTGCAGACTGTGCACTTGCTCCAGATGAACTAACCGTTACGACCCTTAAGTGCCTTTTATATTCAACGACGTCAGCGCTATCTACAGTCATTCCTATGAAGTTAGATACAAATTTTCGCGCCATTTACACTCCCATTATAGGATAATAATAATTCAAACCACAAAAGCTTTAATAAACACATTCGTGATAAATATAATTTAATAAAAATATAACTAATAAAAAAAAACTTAAAAAAAAATGATTTTATTTAAATTGAACTAAAAAGAGAGAAATAATTTAATTGTTCTTGTTAAAATTGTTGAATATTTATGACTTAAAATAAAAGCGTGGGGCGCACATTGGGTAGCGTGAGTACCACATTAGTTAGATCTATTTTGGTAAAAACCGAGTAGGCCCTAATAATTTGCGTCATCAAAAATAATTATCAAATTTCCCACCTCTAGCTCATCGGGAAGTCTTGAAATTAGATTAATACCCGAGAGGTTTCAAATAAAGTACCACATTAGTTTGTTCTATTTTGGTAAAAACCGACTGATAATTTGCGTCATCAAAAATGATCCTTAAATATCAAATTTCAGACCTCTAGCTCATCCGGAAGTGACCTAAACCAAGACCCAAAGTTGATGATTTTGAAAGAGTTGTAAGTTAAATAAAGCATTTAAAAATAAAATAATACAATATTCGGTAATTCTCTAGGCAAATATACGATTATAAGTTTAAAACAACTGCGTATATTATTTATCCATTGCTTAGCTTATTCAATATGTCATTATATATCCTAATATTATGAGTGATAATAAATCCAAAACAAATTTCATATCAGTATAGTTTGTTAGCAATTATTTAACATTGATCAAAATTCAATATTAAGTATTATTTAATTTAGTATTTATAAAAGGCATATTTAAAGGGAAAGAATAGTTTTATTTATTTTTCACTCGATTTTAATAAAATTTAAAATGACGCTTCTCAAGGGTGTAAATAATTGTAAAATGATATTTTAGACCTCAAAAAGTTCTATCAGCCCTACCCCCCCCCCCCCCGAAAAAAAAATTTATTTTCCACTCGATTTTTTATTTTCATATTTTTATATTATGGTGCAAATTTAATGAAAATACATTTATCTGGACAACTCTTACTCCTATTTTCTTAATTTTCATATATGTTCATTAATGTATTACATCTTTAAATTCCATTCCGATAAAGTAAAATTACAAGTGTTATTTATTTACTAAATATATTTTTCTAGAATAAATTTGAATAGTATCAGGTCATCTTTGAAGTAGATTTTATTATTTATTATTTTCGATCAAAAAAAATCAATTTAAAATAAATAATTCAAAAAAAAAAAAAAAAAATGGTAGATATAACTCATGTATTATTTATATATAGCTGTTTTTTCCTCAGGTTTTGTTTTTATTTCTTGACTGGCTAAAAGGTTAGAGAATTAAACGAAAAAATAAAAAATTTTGCCTCGGGCTAAAAAAAGTTTGGGGTTGTACTCTCATGTGTCTCCGTTCATGAAAAGGCTTGGATATAACGGTTACTGTGGACTAATGAATGAATGAGCGAATACAAATAGATCGATTATATAATGACGTTTATTTGTTTTCAACTTACAAAAAATTTTACTTTTTCTTACCTTATATATGAAATATATAGAGAGAGAAAGTATTGCGATCATGTCAAAAATTCAATTTCGAGATTTTGATGGATATACACGTTTTGAGGTCCCCTGAGTCAAAAAATTGGTCTGTATGTCTTACTGTGTGTAACAGTGGCGGATCCAGAGGAGTTTCTCGGGAGGGGGGAGGTAATCTGGTATGACTGGTCGCACAGCACACAATTTTTTCTTATAATCGATAATTTAAAGGTGCATTCTGTAGTTGTTTACCAGAATACCGGGTATATATACAAATCAAATTTTTAAGTATTAGTTTTTTAAAATTAAAATACAATTTTTTCCCCAAAAAAAATATTTTTCTCAAATTTCGGGGAGGGGGGGTAATTACCCCATTTACCAACCCTTCTCCCAAAATGAAATTGTGCTAGGTCTCGTCTTCGGGAAACATCGAGTACTAGTACTTTACTGGTGTACTTTTTTAGTTTTTTCCAATTTTCGTTTTAAAGGTTTTATAATGTTCAAAGCCTAGAGGGCCTCCTGGTCAAACCCTCCCTCTCTTTACCCTGGACCCACAGATTTAACTCTCCACGAATATTAAATTTTAATTAATGCGCAATTTTGTAAATTTAATTTTTTATATCAATAATTAATTACAATGTATTTAATTTAATAATGTCAAAAAAGCCCCCCGAGTTTGGCGTAGTAGGTAGCGTGCCTACCTCCTCTACCAAACGTCGCGGGTTCGGACCCAGGCAGTCCGATGATTTTATTTAAGCCATTTGGATACCAGATGGCTTAAATAGAAATGCCTGAACCCCAAATATATATATTAATTACAACCGTTATCGTCTAAAGTCTTAAATGGCCTGAGTTGCCGAAAAGACTGTGTGAATGTGTGTGTGAGTGTGAGTGTGAATGAGAAAAAAGTGTGAATGTTTAAAATAATAAAATAATGTCAAAAAGGCCAATTAGTAGAAAAATACCTATTATTTAAATTCTATTATTAAAATATTAATTTCTGTTTATTATTAATTAATTTTATTGAAAATAATAATTTTTAATTGTCTCCATGCTGACGCATTTCCTGGGCAACTCTCTTACGTATATCTCATGATTAAAGTTTTCTTATGAGGCACTGTCTCCTCTAAGTATCCACTCAGTAATGTTGTTATTCCTCAAAACTCTCCCTCGTCTGTTATTTCTTATTTTGATGTTTTTATTGAGCTAGTTATCTAGTTATAATTTCTTTCATTTTAAATATTTTTCTATTTCTTCTATACAAATCAAATTCGCGACCCTCGAGTATTCGTACTCTACTGATGTACTTTTTTTTGTTTTTTACAATTTTATAAAAAAAAAGACCGAGCTCCGGCTCGGTCACCCCGGAACTTTTATTTAAGTTAGGTACATGTACCATCCCGGTTACTCAAAATAAACTTTTGAACAAAATCGGCCAAAAAGTACTAGTACTTTACTGATGTACTTTTTCAGTTTTTTTCGATTTTCTCAAAATTTGCTCCAACAATTTTGATAAAATAAATAAAAAATTAACTATCTTTTATATGCCTTTTAAAAAGTATATCAATAAAATTTTATGTAGACTTTACTGAAGTATTTCAGATTTTTACTTATGAAATGTAAGTGGTGTCTTTTGTTACGGATACACAAATTAGCCTATACATTGCAATTATCATTATATTTCTGGTATAGGAATTAACTTTTCGCTTTGGAATAATACACAAATACTGAATTATTATTTTAACTTTTTCCAGTTTTCTTAGAGATCTGTTTACATGTCTTTTTTTTTTGGAACATAAATGTTATTGAAAAAATGTTTGTCCTTTCTTGCAATTAAACTTACACATGGTTACGGTTTAGTGTACAACTCATTCAAATCACGTCTGACCTTTTCTGACATTCTTCATAGCAAATGTAGAAAATTAAAAAAATACAATACAAAAATATAAATTGCGAAATAATATTTTTCATTCATAAATGAGATATTTAAAATAGAACGCAATTAAGTCCGCATATTGCTTTTATTTTTTTTTTAATGTTTAAAGTGTTAATGTAATTTATTTTCACATAAATAATATAAAACTTGATTTTTTTTATTGTCCTTATTTAGCCTGTTGGTGGTCTTCGATTTTAATTAACTTGATACGAATTTATTAGCTTCATTTTGATCCCCTTCAGCCCTTTTTTGGTAACATAAATAGATGTTTTTTTTTTTTTGTTGGATTGCTAAATCTGCGGCTTAGAAGGGTTGTTGTTGCTAGCCTGTCGAGGGGGTGTTAGCTGTTTATTTATGCGCCTGGAGGGGGTGCAGGTGGTCCTGTGTATCCCACGGGATAACATCAGACTGGACGTGTGGCCTTGTTGTTATGACTGGATGCTGAAACACGCAGCCTCCTATTTCTCCGCCTCCTTCACCATGGACCACACACAGAGAGCGATGCTCTCGCTCTCCCGACTTTGAATCTGTCGGTCAAAAACCGACTTAGCACTTACTCTCTTTTGCTCTTTCCCTACTTTCCATGCCAATTGCATGGACGATTTAAAAAAAAGGTCATCATCCGTTGCATCTGTTGGGATTTTTTTTTATTTTAATCCTCCCTAAAAAAAAGATTAATCGTTAAATATTTTTTCAGCAAGTAAATGGCTAAAAATTAAACCAATCAATGCTCGTTTGCTTATAAATGTTATTTGATCAAAATATAAACATTAAAAAAAAAAATCACTGATCCGGATATTATAACGGATTTTCACGTGCATTTTAATTTTATTTATTTATTTATTTATTATCTATTATTGCCTACTTCAAGTAAATACATATCACCTAATGTTGAAAATTGACATTTTCCCTCATGGACTTCTAATTTCATTTTGATATTATTTTATGGGAGATTTTAATTATATACCACATTTTGTATTAATTACTTATTAAAAATATAAATATTGTACAACGTTTCGACTGCTTATTCTGCAGCCGTTATCAAATACTGTGCACTTGCTTCGACCAGGTCTATATAAGCCAGCGTTTCCCAAACTTTTTATTTTATCCTATTTGACCTCGGCACGGTACCAGGTTAAAATTTTAAGACCCACCTTATGAAAGAAAACCCCCCCCCCCCCCACCACTGAGTCCAAAAAACTGGGTCCCGCAAATTGGTCTGTGTGGACATTTTTAAGCATGAAGGAAATGAGCTACGAGGTTGAAATTTTATATTTGAGTTAAGCACCGCCTGAGGTGTTAAAATAAGCTTTTAATAAAAATCGACCAAAGAGTACTACTAGTACTTTACTGATGTACTTTTTCGATTTTCTCAAAATTCGCTCTAACGATTTTGATTAAAATTCAAAAATCAATTATTTTTTCAATTGCCCTTTAAAATTGCTCTTTAAAATGTATATTCTCATTTTGCCCTGAAAATTGTTATTTTTTGGTCTTCTTCTGCTATTGCTGTCAGCTTGGCATGCTATCTACTGAAGGCAGAGATAACGCCCATAATTTGACATAAAAATCTCATATTTTTTTTATATATTTTTATAATTCCATTGAAATTTAATATTTAAAAGTTCTATAATGGAGAAGATGAGAGAGAGTCTAGTTGAATCGATTTTATTTTAATAAAGCTCTATCACTTTGAGTTTAGAAATAGGAAGAGACTGAATCGTTTGAGATTATGTAAGGAAGAATAGACAGGGCTTAACTAACCACTGAGGATTATCATAAGACTAATTAAACTATCAACATTAAATCAACATTAACAACGATATTGTTTCACTCTTGTTCTCTTGTGCTAACAGATTTATGATAATGACAAGCTGATTAAGTTTATAAATCAACATTTATCTCCATTTAGAAACTGTAATAATAATACTGTAGTTTTAAAATTTTTTGTTTTGGGTCATTGCTCTCGTTTGTAATTTTAATTTTTAACATAGACAAATTTTTTTTCTCTTAAAATAACTATTACAGTCGACTATCGATAATTCTAAATCCAAGAGACCACAAGAAAAATTCTGATTATTCAGTTTTTGAATTATCAAGAAGTTTGAATTACCAATAGGAAAGAAAAAAATTCGAATTTAATAAGAGTTTTTATTGGAACGAAGTTCTTTTCGCTCAGGGGCCCACATCTTGTGGGTACGTGGATGGCGACCACGAGCTGCCCGAGCTGGGACAGACAGTCCTTCAGTTCTTTGTATGTCTGTCCCTTCCTTCCTCTTTTCAACAGGCGTCAGACCGTACGACGGGCCGGCCTGTCCTATTTCTTCCGGTCGCAAAAACGCTTGCTAGGGTTGGAGGGAAATAGTGAGGTCCGCCGACCCCGCATCGCGAGGACAGAAGAAGAAGAAGAAGAAGAAGAGAGATTGGAACGAAGTTCTTTAACGCGGCTTATTATATTTTTGATAATATGTTTGACCTTACATACATTTTATATATCACTACTATAATATAAAGCACTAGCTACTGATTTCCGTTTTATGAGAATTTGGAAGTTTATGGGGGGGGTCCAGGCATTCTTATTTAAGTCATTTGGTATCCAAATGGCTTAAATAAAATCTTCGGACTGCCTGGGGTCCGAACCCGCGACTTTTGGTATACGAGGTTAGCACGCTAACCTCTACACCAAGCCCCGAGGGCTATTTGGAAGTTCAACTGTCTAATAAGAGGGGAACATTTCGCAGAAAATGAGGAGTAAATATTTCTAGGAAAAATTCGAATTATAAAGTGGATAACTGGCCTAGTTCGAATTATAGAACGTTCTCCCCCCTCTTGTTACGAAAAAGATTCCGAGTTAACGAGCTTATCTAAATACAGGCATTTTTTCGAATTACCGATGTTTACAGCTGAAGAGTGTCAATTATGGAAAAATTCGAATTTTCGAGAGTTGACTGTATTTTAATTTCTTATGATTTTAACCCTTACACTTTTCTCTTCCTCATTACGAATCCACACACTGTCTATATTTTCAAAAGTCAACCCCTAAGCAAAAGACAAAAGAAAAGAAATAAAAAAAGAACCAATTATTTTTATTATCAGATGTATTGGTCTCAAATGTACTAAAACTATTGCAATTATTTATACATGCAATTATTAGATGATAAATGATAAAAGTGAACTCAAGATTCTTTAAATAATCAAAAAAAAAGCTCAGGCGAATAATCCACCAAGATTACTTTATTTCTCTATTAAAAATTGTTTAGTTTCCAAGTCAGTTTTAAGTTTAATTTTTGAAATATGTAAATTCAAATCAAGTGTAAAACGAAAATGAGCCCAAATGACCAAACTTTATACCTTCAGATATTAAACCTATCAAAAGTTACTTTGTGAAAATCGTGATAGGCCCATAAGGCGCTAAATCATAAGGTGTATCAAATGATACTTTGGCTCTCTTTCTCCCCACTCCCTCTCACTTTCGCCTTTCAAATAAAGTCGATTTAAAATGAAATTATTTTCAACCCTCACTTCCTATCTAGAGACAAGTCATTTATTTTTACTTCTTAATAAAAAGATTTTGTTTGATAGTTGTACAAATGATAAAGTTCTTTATTTAAGAAAAATAAAGACTTCGAGGGGTGAAAATATATGTCTAAACTTTTTAACTAGAAAAAAATATGAAAATTAATATAAAATACTTTTCTTTCATATTTGGCTTTTTTTTATTATTAAATGCTTTTATTTAACTTTTTCAAGGACACCAACTTTTTTTTTAAGACACTTCCGGTTGAGCAATAGTTTTGAAATTTGATATTTACTGGTCATTTTTTATGATAATGAATAATTTTTCAATTGGACCAAAATAGGCCAAACTAATTTTGTGGTACTTTATTTGAAGCCTATGCGAAGTAGTCAATTTTCAAAAAACTTCTCGGTAGTTACAAAGTAACTCGTTAGTTGCAAAGTCTATATACTGTATAGCCTTTGAAAAAAGTTGATTTTCATCGAATTTTTTTAAGAAAAAAATTTGTATTTTTTTTAATCAAACCGTTGAGTTTTGAAATTTCAAAGGCAAGTTTAAAAAAAAAACTTTTTGCTTTTCTTCAATATCTCTGGAACCAAATGAGCTAGCTTCTGAGCTCAAACGCTAGAGGGGAGTTTTTCTTTCTGCTAGCTCATCCAGTTATTCCAAGAATCGCAAATTGTGAGAGAGAATGCCACAACATCATCAAAATAATACAGTTATCGACTTCAAAATTAGCGTCCACAAATCTTGACATAATTCTGAATCTGATGCACTAAAAAAATCTCAAATTAGATCATAAATTAACTGATCTAATTGCGATTTCCCGAAATTCGTCGATTTAATTTTTTGCGACTAGTCACACCAGATTATTTCATTTAAGGCCATTTTCTGCATCTTTTTTGTAATTTTTGAAACGGGAGACCTAAGTAAATCTTTTATTTTCTAATCTCGAAAAACTTTTCTTTTGATGGCTTACTTTATCCCCACATCTTTCCATTTAAGTCAATAAAATCACCATTATAAATTTCTATATAAATATACATTCAATTTAAAAAGCCACCCCATTTAGATTAATTCCTTTTCTCTATATTGAAAGTAATTCAACACCGTATCTTAAAATGATAGCTAAATAATGGAACATAAATAAAACCTTAAAAGCTCTAGGGGCTAATCAGAAGAGTAAAGTGCGCAATGAGTTATGTCAATAAAGGACAATCTGCAAAGATATACATTTCTAAGGCCTTCAAGGCGATGGACGCATTCTCGTTTCTCAACAGGTAATTCCGTCCGTATTTGTATGTGTGTCTGCATATATAAAATCAAAGAGAGACTTATTAACAGTCACGTTTTCGTTTTAACTTTAGACGATTGTCGAGAAATATATTCAGACACGAAAGTTAAAAATCAAGGTGATAGATCAATTTGTACATAGACCAAATTTGTTTCAAGAAGTGTCTAATTTATTTTCATATTGAAAGTCATTTTTAAACAGAATAATTGCCAGGGATATGAACTCACGCCGTTTGGGATTTCTTTTTTACTTTCTCTTACCCTATATATGAAATATATATAGAGAGAAAGTATTGTGATCATGTCAAAAATTCGATGTCGAGATTTTGATGGATATACATGTTTTGAGGTCCCTTGAATCCAAAAAAAATGTTTTTCGCAACATGTTCTGTATGTGTGTCTGTATGTGTTCATTTTTAAGCAAGAAGGAATTGAGCTACGAGGCTGAAGTTTTAGAAAGAGAAAGTATTGAATTCATGTCAAAAATTCGATTTCGATGAATATACACGTTTTGAGGTACCCTGAATCCAAAAAAGTGGTTTTCGCGACATTCTCTGTGTGTGTGTTGTCTGTATCCAATTTAATTCATGAAGGAATTGAGCTAGGTGGTTGAAATTTTATATTTCAGTTAGACATTCACCTAGGGCGTAAAAATAAGCTTTTGATCAAAATCAGCCAAAAAGTACTAGTACTTTACTGATGTAGTTTCTCAGTTTTTTTTTTCGATTTTCTCAAAATTCGCTCCAACGTTTTTTGATTAAAATTCAAAAATCAATTATTTTTTAGATGCTCTATAAAATGTTTATTCTCATTTTGCTCTCAAAATTGTTGAAGGCTACTTTACTCTTGTACTTCATAGGAAAGATTGGAGTAATGGTTTTTTTCAAACACTGCAACTATTATTTTGTGAGTTTTAGTGCAATATTGAAGTAGAGTTTTTCAAAAACAATTTCCGATCTATGATTTTCCGATATCAATTTCGAACAATGGGTAATTTATTTTTATTTTTTAATGAAAATATTATTAATTAAAAAAAAATCTTAATCATTTATCTTAATAAAGAAAAGAGAATTCATTTTACGTTAATCGAATAACTCTATTTACGTTGAGGGTCGCTCGCTTTTTTTTTAAATGAAAGAGTTAATCGCTTATCTTTTCTTTTCTCTTTCCACCCTCACCCTTAAATATTTAAATTCAATTTTCAGACAAATCCATTTAAAAAATGATCCCCTTGTATTTATATATATATACAAATATATGAACATATATAGTAAGCTATATAATATTTATATTCAAAGCAGAGATGAAGGGGAGTTAAGAGAAAGAGACGTCCTGGCAAAACAAACGATCTTTTAAATCAATCTCGAAATACTTTTATTATATACATACGCTAATTAATAATATGAATTATAGGAAAATAAAAATAAATGAATGCAAATAATCTAAGAACTTCTGTGACTTTAGAACAGGTTCTTAGTATATAATAAGAATAAATTTCATTATCATATTTATTAAAAAAATTTTTTCAATTATGAAATTAAGAATGAAACGGAGAAACATGAGGTGTGAATATCCCCTCCATAAAATAATTGATAGGTTTACATTCACTCCGGTTTACCTGTTTATAAGGTTTATCATCCGGTTCTGGTCCCCTAATCGGAGGGCCGAAGACAGGAGGGTGGGCATAGGGCTATATCCCCGGGGCCCGGGTCCTTTGCCTTGCTCCAACCATAAAATTCTAATAAAAAATAATTTTCATGGTTAAAATTTCAATTAAAAAATCATTTTCTTGAAATTTTTTTTTTGAGGAGACCCGGGCCCTTTAAGCTTAAAGCAAGTTTCATAATATTTCGTCTCAGGATAGCTAGAAATACAGTGTCTAATTTTCAAAAAATTTTCCATACCCCTAGACCCCCCTTCCCCCGGAAGTTGTCTGTCCGGATCTGACCTCAATAAATTATGGTAACCCTAAGTTTATTAAATTTTGACAAATTTTTAAATTAATTTTTTATTTAAATAAATATTGTAAGTTATGTATAACTGTTTCAAAAATTTTGTAAAAAATTATTGGCATGAAGGTCACAATAGTCTTTTACATTCTAAAAAAAAACTTTTAAGGGTGGGGGAGGGAGGGGTTCGTATTATTAAGTAGCCTCGGAGCCCGTCAAGTCTGTCTACGGCCCTGACGATAACAAATCAAATGATCAATAGGAGATGTCTATATCTAAAGAATAATAATACAAAATAAACAATTTCTTTTGAAGGTAAATTTTGATTAGTCTATATCAACATCATTATGATATACATATATTTCTTCCACGGGTCGATACTAATTTTTTGAATATTATTTATAAGTACTTTTAATTTTATTGAAAATTTATAGAGAGCAAATGAAAATATTTGCTCCAAAATTACTAGCATTTTTTTTTCAAATTGAATAATTTATTGGATGTAAATTAAAGAAAAAAAAAATAATTAAATTCTGCAACTCGCTACTATAAATCTTATCAAGACTTTAAAATTTCAAAGTTAATTTAACATCTTAATATTTATTCAGAAAATCAGTTTAGGGTTTTTTTTTATTACTTATTTATTGGCATTTAAATTAGTTCATTTAAATATTAGTAGGTGTCTACAGGTTTTTTTTTTTATAAACAAAATCAAAGTCTTTCGAATAAATTTTTTTAACTTCTTTAATTAAATTTGATTTAATTATTTTCAGGTAAAATAAATAAAGAAATTTTACATCGCCACCAGGCTGAAGGCCACTTTCTATTATTATTTTTATACTATATATCAAAAATGGGTAGGTCAGCCAACTATTAAGTGCTTATATTTTCTAGGTTTTTGACAAATTTAATATCTAATCATTAGTCTGCTAAAAATTATATTTTCAATTTTTTTTAGGGCCCCCGGGCATAGAGTAGTTGGTAGCGTGTCTACCTTCTATACCGAACGTCGCGGGTTCGGACCCCAGGCAGTCCGATGATTTTATTTAAGCCATTTGGATTCCATCCAAATTAATTTTCAATATAGGCCTAGACCTTTTTTTAATTTTTTTTTTCACCTATTCCCTAAGAATTTAGAAATTAAAAACTCTATCTTTCTTTCTCTAGTTAGTTTAGAAATAGTTCTTCTCTTTCTCTCTCTCTATGTGTATCTTAAATCAATAACAATTCAATAATCTCCCCAGTCCTTTAATTAAATCGAATTCGAGTAAACGAGCAGAACAATTCGTGTGTGTTTCTAGATATATATTAGCAAGCAAGGCTTCTTGGTTTGAGAGCCAAGTTGTGGCTCTGGTATTGAGTTCCGATCATGCCACAAAGAGTTAAATGTTCGCCTCTCCCCTCTCCACTCCAGAGACAATAAGGGTTGCAAGTTAATTGGATCCAGGGATTGCTGCAAAGAAAGGCCCGCCCGCCCTTTCCCCTGCCTGTTTTTCTCTTCCTCGCCTAAAACCAGAGTCTCCATCAATCCTAAACGGCAGTTTTTTACTACTTGAGCTTTCTAGTTAATTACAAAAAATATCCATTCGGTTAGTTAAGATAACGATTAGAAAATTATATTGTAATTTCATTTAAATTGCAAATAAAAATTATTGGGAGATTAATAGGCGACTGATAGACGCTGGACGTTTTTCTGTTCTAATAAATTTATCAAGGTGGATAGATTAGCTAAAAATAAACTTCTTCCGAAAGTTTATAGGAATAGGAAAATTTATAGCCTACACTGTAAAAAAATATGAATTTTTAATCATTTTTCATATATTTTCGTGCCAAAATTTTAATATAACTCAAAAAATATTAACTCAAAAATCATTTAATGATTAAAAAATTCATTAGTTGGTCTAGTCATTGAAAATTAATTGATTGTACAATGATTAGAATCTCATCACAGCCACAACTATCGTAAATTTATAAGCAACAATTAATTCAATGATTGTTCCTCCTTCAAATATCTCTTTTCACTTTCTCTTATCTATATATGAAAGTAGTGGATTCATGTCAAAAATTCGATGTCGAGATTTTGATGGATATTCATGTTTTGAGGTCCCCTGAATCCAAAAATTTGTTTTCGCGACATGGTCTGTCGGTGTGTCCGTGTGTCTGTGAACAAAATATCTCAAGAATGAAAAGAGCTACGAGGTTGAAATTTTATATTTAAAATAGGCACCCCTCCAAAGGGTGAAAATAAGCTTTTAAACAAAATCGGCCAAAAACTACTAGTACTTTACTGATGCACTTTTTTAGTTTTTTCAATTTTCTCAAAATTCACTCTAACGACTTTGATTAAAGTTGAAAAATCAATTATTTTTTATATGCTCTTTAAAAAGAATATCTCAACACAAAAAATCTGGTGTGACAATCACAAAACACAACTTTCGATTACCGAAGGTAAGAGAAAGTTGTGTACTGTGCGACCAGTCAGCAGATTTTTTTTTGATATAGAGAAATTTTAACAAAAAGGTTTATTTAAAATTTTCACTAGGCCCCTATTAAATACGTAAAAGGAACATAAATGCGTAAAAGGGAAGTTCAGTTACATATTTATTTTTACCTATTCTCATTGTAATCATTACGCTTTTATTAATTGAGAATTAAAATTTAATCTTCTTTATACATAATTCTGATATTAATTTAAAAAATATGAAAATTATATCCCCATTTAAGCATATAAATTCTTTCCCAAGTGTCCCTTGGCTGGCTGGCCATACAGCAGCAGATGTGTTTTTATTTTAATTATTAAAAGAAAAATATTCATAAAAGGTCATTAGGATGAGACCTTAGTTTAAAATTCATTAGAAAAACTTGTTTAATTTTTAACCAAGATCATCCTCTAAAAGCCCTAAAAAAATTAATTAAATTTTTTTTAATAGAAAATTTTTCACTTCATTTTTTATAAAATATCATTAAAAATAAGGTACTTATATTTAATCTATGGATAGTTTAAAGGGATGATTGAATTATGAATTCATGACAAAAAAAATCATTTTTAATAAATAATCTAGTATTTATTAATCCAATGAAAGTTTTGTGTATTTTTAAGTTATTAGAGTAGAGGTAAAATCTCTTGCTTTATAATAAATGAGTTTCTCAAAACAGCAGCTACGATAAAATTAATTGACTATAAATTGATTTATATCGGCGTTCTAATTAGCAAAGTGTCTAACTCCATTTTTGTTTATTTTTCAGGAGAGCCAAAAAACATTTCATTGTCATTGTTAGAGCCACTGTTGAACACTTCTCTTGCTGCAACTTTTCGAACTGAAAAATTTGAATTACGCTCTTACCCAGTTCAGGACATAAGGAGAATGATATTTTTCAACAGAAAATACAAAAAAATGATGTTAGAAAAAAGTGTAGTTAGACACTTTTCTACTAAGAGCGTTGATATATAATTATGACTATAGTTGGAGAAAATTAATAAATAGCTTGAGTTGAAGAAAAAGCCCTAATAAAAAGTTCAGAAATATTAAATATATACAAGATAGAGAAAGCTTGAAGCTAGGTGTAAATAAAAAAAGAATTTAATTTTTTTTTTCGTCGATATCTTGTAGATTAATCGATCGCGATCAACAATTTGGCCACGCCCTCGGGCCTTCGTGTAGGGGTTAGCGTGCTGACCTTTTGTACCAAGGGTCGCGGGTTCGCATCCCGTCCCCAAAATTTATTTAAATTGAATTTGCTACAAATCAATTTAAATAAATAGGGGGAGGTCTAAATGGCCTTCAATGCCGAAAAAGACCTTAATTAAATTAAAAAAAAAAAAAACAATTTGGCCACCCGTGATTTATTGAATAATAAATTTTTTGGACTTTATTTTTCAAATTAATATTATTTTTTCAATAGGCTAATCACGATCAAACAATTTTGTATATTAAATATTCGGATGATTAATTAGTGCAATTCAAAATGTCGAGTATCGATGAAAAAAAAAAAACGAAAAAATAGAACTGAAAAAAATTGAAATTTGGCCGAATATTATTGTCCAAAAATTAATTCCATTTTACAGTATATTTATAATAATTGCTAATATACAACAACTCACTTTTTTTCTTTAATCTGTGTTCTCACGAATAACTCTTTTTAGAAGAGGAAATAATTACTTATTTCCGGAATATATATTTATTCATCATACACACCCTGCATTTTTATTGATTAAAGATTTTTTACCCTGATATTCTGTCATCGACATGACTATTGTTCTAATTAACTTTAATGTTCCGAAATAAACTAGCAATTTGAGTTATTTCGTTTGGTCCTTCCTTTACTGGGAAAAATAGAGTTACAATAAAACATGAACCTTGTAATGGATCTGACACGCCCAAAAATAAGATAAAAAAAAATTGTTAACACCAAAACTAATATCTATTTTATTATATATTTATATTATATATAAATCCAATTATTTTTAAAATGATATTTCCTCCAAAATTGTCTAGGACCCACTTTACTCTTCTTTTTTTGAAATTTGTTCGCTATATTTTCGTTATTAATAAGATTTTAGAAGTTTTTATTAAATTCTAAATAACTTTCATATAAACCCAGATAATGGGTATTTTTTATTTTTTATTTTTTTTATTTTTTAAAAAAACATTCACACTTTTTTCTCATTCACACTCACATTCACACAGTCTTTTCGGCAACTTAGGCCATATAAGACTTTGACGATAACCGTTGTAGAGAATATATCTATTGTGGGTTGAGGCATTTCTATTTAAGCCATCTGGTATCCAAATGGCTTAAATAAAATCATCGGACTGCCTGGGTCCAAAGATAATGGGTAGAAGCATTAAAGATTAAGATTTTTTTAACGTAATAATTAGTTAAACAAAAACACTTAAATTATATAAAGAACCAATTTCAATTTTTTTATTTATTAAATAATAAAAAAGTTCGATTGTTTTTTTGGAATCAAGTGGTTTCGAACATTGATTAAATTGAGCCCAAGTGCGAACTGAATCATATTCATGAAATTAAATATTTCCTGTTGGTGACATCAACTTGATTACAATCAAAATATTGATAAAAGTATTTATATCAGAACTTGAGAAGTGATTAAGAGTCTTTAAATAATATAATATAATAATATAATATTTTGATTATAAATTTGTATTTAATCAAGAGCTCACTTAATTTTTTTTTTTACCCGCGGGCTGGGTGTAGGGAGATGGCGTATTTGATTTTTTTGTCGAATTTTTCTTATTTTTCGGAACATTAAAGTGTCAAGTTGACAAAAAAAAAAAATATGACGAGTGAACTCTTACTTAATTTTCAGAAGAATTTTATCTTCTTGCGTTTCTAGATGGTTTAAAATATTATACTATTAAACGAGCAATGTACGTTTGTTTGTTTATATATATGCATATCAGTTCTCGAAAACGGCTCTAACGATTTTTTTTTTTAATTTTAAATATATACTATTTGTAGTCCCAAAATGAAATTGTGCTAGGTCTCATATTTGGGAAAATTCGGGTACTAGTCCTACTTTACTGGTGTACTTTTTTAGTTTTTTACAATTTTCGTTTTAAGGTTTTATAATGTTCAAAGCCTAGAGGGCTTGCCTCCTGGTCAAACCCTCCCTCTCATTACCCTGGACCCACAGATTTAACTCTCCACGAATATTAATTTTAATTAATACGCAATTTTGTAAATTTAATTTTTTATATCAATAATTACTTACAATGTATTTAATTTAATAATATCAAAAAGGCCAATTAGTAGAAAAATACCTATTATTTAAATTCTATTATTAAAATACTAATTATTAATTAATTTTATTGAAAATAATAATTTTTAATTGTCTCCAGGCTGACGCATTTCCTGGGCAACTCTTTTACGTATATCTCATGATTAAAGTTTTCTTATGACGCACTGCCTCCTCTAGGTATCCACTCAGTAATATTGCTATTCATCAAAGCTCTCTCTGGACTGTTATTTCTTATTTTGGTGTTTTTATTGATGTTTCCATTGAGAAGCAAGTTGTCTCGTTATCATTTCTTTCAAATTTTAAGTATTTTCCTATTTCTTCTATACAAATCAAATTCGCGCCCCTCGAGTATTCGTATAAAAAAAAGACCGAGCTCCGGCTCGATCACCCTGGAACTAAAAATATTATATATCAAAATGTTTTCTTCTTGCTTTAAACAGACTTTAAATATTTATGTATAAACTAAAAATCAATATATGTACTATTATAAATAATTAAAGCATAATTATTATTTATGTTTGAATCTATTTGTATGTTTATAAATATTTAATAAAGTTAGAAAATTTATATCAAACCGCAAATACATATTTAAATATATTTCCTTTTAGGTTTCTCTAATCTTATTCAACTATTAATTCATTTGATGACTAATTAAGTTTCCCGTTGAAAAGTCTTTCGTTAGTATTATTAATAATAATTTTTAAATAATAGATTAATAAGATTTCTTTTTTATAGGACCCCCTCTTACTCTAGTCTATCTTGATTGTAGAGTATTTCGACACAGTAGGAAAATCACTTCTGAAGAAGACACACGAGAGAATATATACGTATTAACATGGGCGTAGCCAGAAGGGGCAGGGGGGGGGGCAATGCCCCCTGGCTTGTTCTGAAAATTTTTTATCTATTAAAAACAAATATATACTT
Organism: Euborellia annulipes; assembly: GCA_023213315.1. Lineage (NCBI taxonomy): Eukaryota > Metazoa > Arthropoda > Insecta > Dermaptera > Anisolabididae > Euborellia > Euborellia annulipes. The sequence continues at coordinate 30,203 of JAKCPI010002184.1, read as the reverse complement.
TTCCAATTAGGAATTTCTTTTTAAATGAGCTTATATAAGGAAAATAATTAATTATAATTATATTTAATAAATAATTAATAATCTATGTTTATTTTAATGTCAAACCCCTCTCCCGTCCTAACGAATGGTTGCCCCCCCCCCTAACAAGATGTCTGGCTACACCCATGCGTATTATTAAGTACTATAATTCATAAATATTTTGAAACAGATAACACAGTGGCGTCATTTCAACTTTTTCTTGGGGGGCAAACATTTTTTTTCTTAAAATGCCCCCCTGCCCCCCCCCCCCAAATGACGCCACTGAGATAACAGAGTGTTTTATTTCAATTTGAATTCTTTTATTGTAAATATTTCTTACTTCCGGCCAATTAACCTGACTATTGAATTCTGAAGAAAATAGATATAAATATGATTAGGTAAATAAATCAATTCTTATATAAATTATTTCTAGTTGCCCACGGGGCTTGGAGTAGTTGGTAGCGTGTCTACCTTCTATACCGAACGTCGCGGGTTCGGACCCCAGGCAGTCCGATAATTTTATTTAAGCCATTTGGATACCAAATGACTTAAATAAAAATACCTGGACCCCAATAGGTATAATAATCATTAACGGATATCGTTTAAAGTCTTAAATGGCCTAAGTTGCCGAAAAGACTGTGTGAATGTGTGTGAATGTGAGTATGAGAAAAAAGTGTGAATGTTTTTTTAAAATAAAAAAAATTTCTAGTTAAAAAAAAAATTCAAAATAATCTTTATTTCTCCATCTTCATTTAACTTTGTTAAATGAATATATATTTGTTGAATTGTGCACGGTTAGTTTATATTAATTATTTAAATCAATTAAAGATTCATTTATCTTCATTTCTAACTGGGATGGTTGACTGATTAAGAAGTTGAATTTCCCCCTCCCCCCTTCAAGTGCTCTCTCTACATGAAGTCTATATGGACCATTTAAAGAGAAGGATTTGCAGACGTAGGCCATGATAAAGTCCCCGGCTTTTGCCGGGATATCTGGATGGATTGCCTTTGGCCAGAAGTGGTTTAGGATCGAGAAAAATCGCAACTTGATCCAAATAAAAAAAAAAAAAAGAAAGGTTTTTGCTTACTGAACGAACGACCAAATACACAACCCGATCAGGCCAAAAAAAAAAAAAAGCGAAAGAAAGCGAGAATTTTATTCCTTCTTCAGTAAAAGCTTCTCAATAATTTATATTCGTTTTACTATATCTATAGAGATTCAAGTTAGTAAGCGTCTCTTCTCTCTTTTCTTCTCTATCGAAATAAAGTCTCTAAAGACAGACTCGTGCGTGCGAATGTGCGATATCATAAGAAAAAGAAGAGGAGGAAAATAAAAAAAAGAGAGCGAAAATTGACCATTAACGATTATTCTCGCGTAAGCACACAATTTGAAACTAGTATTGTTAAGAGATATTACTAAAAGGATTTCAACATGTTCATCTTAAACCGATTTGTAGAAGAAAACTTTTCTACTAAATTTTATCATTTATATTGGAATTATATTATTCAATATTCGTAACCATTTTTACTAGATTATTATTATTATTATTTTTTTTTTATTAAAAAACACATTTTTTTCCCATTCACACACACATACACACAGTCGGCAACTTAGGCAATATAAGACTTTTTACGATAACGATTATTATAAATACAGTATATATATAAGCTTATATTGGGGTCCAGGCTTTTAGTATTCAAATGGCTTAAATAAAATCATCAGATTGCCTGGGATCCGAACCCTCGACCCTTGGTATACAAGGCAGGCGCGCTACCAACTACGCCAAGCCCGAGGGCCCATTGGTACTTGATATTCTTATAAAGATACACTTATCCAGCCTAGCCCGTTTTTTGAAATTTTATCAAATATTTGACAAATCGCTCAGGGACCCACATCTTGTGGGTACGTGGATGGCGACCACGAGCTGCCCGATCTGGAACAGACAGTCTTTCAGTTCTTTGTATGTCTGTCTTTTCCTTCCTTTTTTCAACAGGCGTCAGACCCTGCGACGGGCCGGCCTGTCCTATTTCTTTCGGTCGCAAAAACACGTGATAGGGTTAGAGGGTAAAAGTGAGGTCCACCGACCCCGCATCGCGGAAATAAGGCGAGGAAAGAAGAAGAAGAAGATCAAATTAAGAGAATTTTTAATTATAGACCACATTTTTGTATTAAATATTTATTAAAAATATATAAATAATGTACTGTGCTCCGACTGTCGGAGCAAGTGCATAGTACTTGATAACGACTGCAGAATAAGCAGTCGAAACGTTGTACAGTATTTATATATTTTTAATAAATATTTAATACAAAAATGTGGTCTATAATTAAAAATTCTCCTAATAATAATATTTCAAACTATAAACGCTTTAATAAAGAAGATCAAATATATGACAAAACTTAGTATATTTTAAATATATCGTATATTAAAAATATATCGCCTACTGAGAATCATAGTGGCGAAAGTCCGAAAATTCAATTTTTAAATTAAGCCTACTAAACCTTGTTAAAACGTCTTCTCTTTTGAGTGCCAAAGTGACGAAAATATTTTGCTATTGATTCTGGCTTATTCATTTGTTGCCCGGATATTTAAATGTAGGCCTATATGTTTATAAAACTTTCAAATGCCTTTTCTCGAATTTTTGAATTTAGGACTTTCGCCACTATAGTTCTCAGCAGGCGATAATACTTCGCATAATAAAAATTTTACAAAAAAATTACATAGTTAAAAATTTATTATATAGTCCTATAATAATTATTTTAGCTGTTCAATAAAAATATAAAAAAAGATCTAAAGAGGGAATTATAGACTTTCCGATCTTAGCTCGGACAACTCGAGCGTGTTACCCTATCTATTGACGAAATTTTAAGAGTTGATTGTGTGATATTTAAAATATAACCAAATACGATGTTCCTTTTAACGCAAGAAGGGTTGGTGAAATCTCACTTGTATATTAGGCAGGACAAAGCAATTAACAGGTTTGTGTCTATTTGGGCGCCGGATATGGATGCGGCCAAGGCGGTCAAGAGAGACTCACCTTATCAGTTGGCTCTAATGCACAACGCATGTACGAGCACACACACACACACACACACATAAATACAAATACAAACACACGGGCACACAGCTTCATTTCTATAAAAGTGGCATTAAAGCTTGAATGGATGCTCTTTTATAGAAGAGAGACGAGATTCAGGGTATTGTCTCTCTCTCTCTCTCTCTCTTCGCCCCAATCCCTTTTTCTCACAACCCTTCTTCTTCCACTTCTTCTTCACATAGGACAATGAGAACTAATCGTTCTTTGCAACACAAAAGGGCTTCTCTTCCTTTTTTCAGCCGTATGCACGTGGCCGAATTTTGAACTTGTGTAATTTCGTTCAATGAACAATGCCAAGTGTCTCTCTCTCTTCTCTGTCTCTCTTAAGTCTAAATACATTTATAAAAAATCGTAGGTTTTAATCTTTTTTTTTTTTTTTTTTTTGAATTGCTTGTTCTTCTAGTTTGAAAATAAAGAGGATGAAGAAAATTGAATGTAAAGTAAAAAAAAGAAGCATTACAATTTAATTAAAGCTCAATTATGTTTTTTTGTTTTGTTTAGTTCTTTTCAGTATCATTACACAATTCAAATATGTAAAATTGAAATTTTATATATATTATGCTTTTTTTTTTTAACTTCACCTTTGTGTATTAATAATTTATAATTTGAGGCAATTGGTGAAAATATTTCTACAAGTCTCACCAACTACAGTAGTTTTCGAGATAATGCTTTCTTCAGGTCGATTGTTTTATTAATTTTCAAGAAATTAACTTTGAACCTAGGAATTCAGGCACACGAGATCTGAATAATAAATATTAGCTGGAAATGTAATCTGTGGAAGAAATAAGAGCCGATATAAGGGGGGGGTAGATGGAGTAATTACCCCCCCCCCCGAGAGGTTAAATATTTTTCTCTTTTATTTTGAATAACAATTTTTAAAAATTAATGCCACTCTTAAAAATTTGATTTGTATATAGGCCCATACTTTTACTTTCTCTTACCTATATATGTAATGCTGCAATCGTTTAAAAAATTCTATGTCGAGGATGTTGATGGAATTTTTTTTGTTTTGAGGGTCCCTGATTCTAAAAAAAGTGGTTCCTCAAAATGGTCTGTAGGTCTATTCAAATTTATTTAGACACAAAAAATCTGGTAAACAAGTACAGAAACTTTAAATTACTGAAAGTAAGAGAAAGTTGTGTGCTTGAGACCTGTCACATCAGATTACCCCCCCTCCCCCTCCCAACCCTCCCCGAAAAATTCCTCTGGATCCGCCTTAGGGTAAAAATCGTAATATTAGGAATCAATATTCCAGAAAGTTATTGCAATTTTGGAATTAAAATAATTTTTTGTTAAATATTAAACTTGTTATTTGGAATATCAACAGATGAACAATCAAATATATACACGTTTTGAGGTCGAGGGTCCGGTGGCTTTGGCAATGTACAATCCCGAAAAGGCTGGAGATCCTGGGTTCGATTTCCGGGGGCCATGGGATGTTTGGCCTCACCAATAAACAACACTCACAGTCTTGTTTAAAAAAATCAAAAATTGTTAAATATCAAACCACTTTCTCTTACCCTCTTTTTATATTTAAAATTCCGAAGGGAAATTGTTTACACATATCGAATTAAAGGGCGGATACAAGGGGGAGGGGGTAAAGAGGGTAATTCCCCCCCCCCGAAATTTGAAAAAATACTTTTTTTTTTTAATTTATTTTTAATGTAAAATTTTAAAAATTAATACTCCAAAATTTGATTTTTATTTATATTCTGGCAAACAAGTAGAGAATGCGCCTTTAAATTACCGAAATTAAGAAAAAAATAGTGTGCTGTGCGACGAGTCACACCTCTGGATCCGTCCTTGATCGAATTATACTTTTTTACTTTCTCTTACCTATGTATATATGTAATATATATATATAGAGAAAGTATTGGATTCATGTCAAAAAATTCGATGTCGAGATTTTGATGGATCTTCACGTTTTGAGGTCCCCTGAATCCAAAAAAGTGGTTTTCGCGACATGGTCTGTCTGTGTGTGTGTCTGTGTGTGTGTCTGTGTGTGTGTCTGTGTGTGTGTCTGTGTGTGTGTGTTCAATTTTAAGCATGAAGGAATTGAGCTAGGAGGTTGAAATTTTATATTTAAGTTAAATACCTCCCGGGACCGGAAAAATAAGCTTTTAATCAAAATCGGCCAAAGAGTACTAGTACTTTACTGATGTACTTTTTCAGTTTTTTTCGATTTTCTCAAAAATTCGCTCTAACGATTTTGATTAAAATTCAAAAATCAATTATTTTTTAGATGCTCTTTCAAATGTATATTCTCGTTTTGCCCTCAAAATTGTTTGAAGCACACTTTACTCTTATGCTTCATAGGAAAGATAGGAGAAATGGTTGCCATGGTAACAAAATATAAATATTTTCCCATACTTATAAATTTTACATCTGAATTCAAATATTCCCTACTGCCGGGAATTAAATACATGTCGACACAAAAAATCTGGTGTGACAAGCACAGTGCACAACTTTCGATTACCGAAGGTAAGAGAAAGTTATGTGCTATGCGCCAGTCACACCAGATTTTTCTCTTTATTCTCGGCCTTCTGGTGTTAGCCTTTCGACCCTGTCTTGTATACAATATAATATACGAGTGAGCATATAATAAACTATATCAAACATAGATGTCTATAAAAATATACACTATATAAAGTACCCTATATGAAAAACACTTTACAATTCACCACAATATCCAAAATATACACTATATTAGAAAAGTCACTATATAAGCTACACTATATAAAAAATACTTTACAAGGAAACACAATATCTAAAATATAAATCTCTACAAATATATATTATCTAACATAAGTCGTTATACAAGATACACTATATAAAAAACACTTTATAAACAAACACAATATAAAGCATATACGTCTCTAAAAATATACACTATATTACATAAATCACTATAAAAGAATTATGTTTTATAGATATTGTTATTTAAATAATATAATAAACCTGATTGTTTTTATTTTATTTTTTTTTTTTTCTTATAATATAATGATGTTAAGCTCTTGAATTGAGTTGGTATTCTCATAAATCGAATTATAAAATTCCCTTTCACATCCATCATTCAATCGAGTTGCCTGCGATCTTCATCAAGACCTTGACTCAGCGGAATGAAAATTTGATCAATCAAGGCCAGGTCAGACTCATCGTCTCTTTCCCCCTCTTCTCTCGTGTCGTTTTGGCCTTTTGCTTCTTATAATCAATAAAATTAAAATTTTATTTCCTAAATTATATTAAAATTAACCTGATGATGATCATCATTTTTATATTTATTTTTTCTAATGTCAATAAATAAAATATCTTTTTATTCATGCTAATGTAAGTTTCTATTTTTTGTTATGTAGAATTATTGAAGGACATCAATTAACAAAAAATTTTTATATAACGGCTCTAGGAGTTAAATTTTCTAAATAATAATCGATTGGAACAACATTTTTAAATTATTGTTAAAAAAGTAAACAATATGTCAGCAAGTTAATAATTTATACCAAAAATAATTTTTAAAACTGGATTCTAAAGATCATATTTCTTGATATTAATTTCTTTTTCTTTCCCTTCAGGGGCCCATTCATCAGCTGCCGATCATTCAGGCGCATTCCCTTTGAACTCAACACAACGGGATCTGCGGTTAATTCAACCCCCGTTGGGATGAACTTCATTCAACTTCATTGGAGGATGAATAAAGGCTTGGGTCCCTCATCTAGGGCAGGAGGGCTTTCTCATCACCCCATACTCAGGTATCCTATTTAAATTATAAAAAAAAAAATTGTGGTTGAAGTGTTTTGGAATAGTAGGTCACCAAATATGTAATTTTCTATACAAAAGAGTTCAAATGAAAAATTAAAGGGGGAATATGATACTTTAGCAAATTTGCATCAAAATCTTTTGGTTCGATGAGATGGCAGAATAAGCCATATCTAAAATGGCGTTTATATTTTATTGATTAGGGGAAAAATTTCAAGAACGAAAAATAGAAAGTACAAGACTACTTTCTTTTAAAAATTTTATTAAAAGCTGACGTTTCGGCTTTGGGTAAAGGCATCTTCATTTTTTTTTGGCATCTGAGGCCATTTAAACCCCGTTCCTATTTATTTCAATTGATTGGCAGCCAACTTAGTGGAAATAAATTTCTCGCCCTGGGGCGGGATGCGAAACCTTGACCTTTGGCACCAGAAGCTATCTTCAAACTTGTAATTGGTATTTATTCTGAAGTAATATAACGATTATATTCAGCTCTCTTTATGACTATTACTGAATGTCGAAACTTTAGCGATAAAATATTCTTTTGTTTCAAATAAACATTTTATGAAATGTAGATTTATTAAAAAACTTTATTTAATACAATATTGATTGACTATGAACTCTTAAATATGAAACCTGAAAATATTTTTAAATAAAGAAAATTTCAATATTCAAATAGAAAAATTTGAATGATTTAGAAGGAAGCAAGAAAAATGAGTTAGATAATTGAGAGTTCTCAAAATTCCTTTTCCTAAAACTATATTGCCCCCCTTAACGGCTGTGATAAAGGCAGAGGCACAACCAGTTGGGGGGGGGGGGGGAGTTATAATTTTAAAATTGAGGGAGTGCATATATTTAAATTTCATAAAGTGGAACTGGAATCAAAAGAATAGAAATATAGTCTTTTTCTATCTTGGCCTTATCCCTATGTGGGGTCCACAAAATTAATTTATAATGAAATGAGACCGAGAGCAAAGCAAGCCGACCGTCTCACAGCCTGACGCTTGATAGGAAAAAGAGAAGAGCCTTAGCTCGGGTAACTCGCGGTCGTCATCTATTTACTCACTAGAAGTGAGCCACTGAGTGAAATATAAATATCTCAGTAATTTTATCTTTTATTTTATTAATTATAACAGCTAAATGTTTCGACTTTAGTAGCCATCCTCAGAGCTGAAGATAAACGTTATATTGCTTCGGATTGAATACATATCACAATGGGAATTTGATTTATTGGCTCATCGAAAAATTTCTTAAAGTTATTTGAGTACAAATTTAAAGCCCAATCTTACTTGTGGATGGTCCATTCTAAAATCAAAACGCTTAATCAAATCAATTCGGCCTTAAATTGCAGTGTTTTTTTTCAACTTCTCTTCCAAGGTTAAGTTAAGCTCATTTAAAAGCCATGAGTTGTCCACAGTACATCATCCCAGAAGCGATAAAAGGACATGAGAGATATTTGAGCCTGTAATATTAAAAATTCCATATGAATAAAAATAATAAAATATAAGCCTACAAGGTCAAAGAACATATGTTCAAATATCTTTTATTTTCTTCATTTACTTCACTTAAAAGAGAATAAAGAGTTACGGTAACGTATAGTTTAAAAATGGGCGTAGTTACAAATGGGAAAATAAATAATCTTAATTAAATCTAATGGCTCATAAAATAGATAATAAAGTCAAAATTAGTTTCTCTGTTCATTCGAAAACAAAAAAAATTGTTTCGCCTTGTCCATGAATTTCGAATGAGTCGGAAATCGATCTCAAGATACTTGACCCTTGTGTCAAAGACGTTCACCTTGTTCTCTTTCACTCACTGTTTGAAATATATTAAAAAAAAAAAAAAACTTTATAATTATGCGTTACTTCGTTATAAAGCAACTTATTTGGGAGAGATTAAATTGAAATAAATTTCTAATTTATGATTTTGACTTGTGTGAGTGGGTGTTTAAAAGACATTAATTTTTAAGGTAGGTGTAGTTAAATGGAAAATAAAATTAAATACCTTGAATTAATGTTATGCTGACCCATTCCATAATTAAAAAATAACATTCATATAACATAAGCTTTTATGTCAGTAAAAAAAACTCCAGTTTTAATGAAAACTTGATTTTAGTTTCTAAAGAAATAGCTTTCCGTTTTTGTTTTGCTGTTTTAGATTCAGATATTTTTTTTTTTTTTTTGGGGGGGGGGGGGGGTAATCTGGTGTGACTCTTCGCACAGCTCACAATTTTTTCTTAATTTCGGTAATTTAAAGGCGCATTCTGTACTTGTTTACCAGAATATAAATACAAATCAAATTTTTAAGCATTAATTTTTAAAATTTTAGAATTTGTTAGTTGGATGACTGTAGATATTTAGGAAGGCTCCCTGGTCCCTCTTCCAAATTTAAAATTTTACATTATTTTTTTTTTTTTCGAAAAAAAAGTATTTTTTTTTCAAATCTCGGGGGGAGGAGGGGGAATTACTTCCTTTACCCCCCCCCCTTGTATCCACCCTTGATTGGCTACCAATCCAATTGAAATAAATAGAATCGGGCTCTAAATACGCTCAGGGGCCCACATCTTGTGGGTACGTGGATAGCGACCACGAGCTACCCGAGCTGGTATAGGCAGCCCTTCTGTTCTTTAAATGCCTGTCTCTTCCTTCCTCTTTTCAACAGGCGTCAGACCGTGCGACGGGCCGGCCTGTCCTATTTCTTCCGTTGTTAGGGTTGGAGGGAAAGTGTGAGGAAAATTTCATCGCTTTGCATTGAAAAAGAATCTCTGGCCATCTGAGATGAGACCTAGATACTCTCTCTAGTAAATAGCCTAACTGATACTTTAATAATCATGCGATAATAAGAGTAATTTTTTTTTTTTTATAAAAAAAACACACTTTTTTCTCATTCACACTCACACTCACACACACATTCACACAGTCTTTTCGGCAACTCAGGCCATTTAAGACTTTTACGATATCCGTTAAAGAGATTAATATACATATTAGGGGTCCAGGCATTCTTATTTAAGCCATTTGGTATCCAAATGGCTTAAATAAAATCATCGGACTGCCCGGGGTCCGAACCCGCGACGTTTGGTATACGAGGTTAGCACGCTAACCTCTACACCAAGCCTCGAGGGCATAAGAATAATTTGTTTGATAATATCAGGGCAGTTTTTTTTTTTTTTTTTTGAATAACAAATTATTTAAAGTTGTTTTTTATTTGAGAGCAAAATATTTTATCACTATTTTTTCCTTCCTCATTTTTTTTTTCTTTTTGAAAAGTACTCATTTAAAATTTTAATATTCATATCTTTTTAATGTCACCAGCAAAATGAAAAAAAAAGTCATTCATTTCAGGATTTCTGCTTCAAATATCATATACAATACTTATAAACTACGGAGAATTGTATAGAATTAAAACAAACGAAAAAAAAAGTATTTAAAATGCCAGAGTGTGTATTATATGTTTCCGTTTGAGCCTCTCCCGTTTCTAGTTTTCTTCCCCTCTCTTGACAATTTAATGAGATTTAAAATAGTTCAGAAACAGTTCCTTATAAATAGAAAAATATAAATGTCAAAAAAGGGAGTTGAAAGAATATCTTAAAGATTTTGACAAGTATTTAGTAAATTATTTTATTTTACTAATTAAGAGACAATTGTATAGGACATTCAGGTGTCTCCCTCATGTAATTATATTATCAGGATAGGATGGATATACGCGCGGTTTAATCACTTAGAATCGTCAAAGGCCTAATTACTTTTCAAAAGGAGTAGGTTAATGCGAAGGTTTTTAGGATAAAGTAGTAGAGACTATTTATATTTAATTAAAATTAGGACAGTTTTACAGAAAAAAGTAAAAATTTGATAATATATAAAATGTTTTGAGGTCCCCTGATCCAAAAAAGTGGGCCCCGCAAATTGTTCTGTATGTCTGTGTGGACATTTTTAAGCATAAAAGGAATGAGCTACGAGGTTTGAAATTTTATATTCAAGTTAGGCACATCCCGAAGTCGTGAAAATAAGCTTTTAAATAAAATCGGCCAAAAAGTACTGGTACTTTACTGATGTACTTTTGCAGTTTTTTTTATTTTCGCAAAATTGACTTTAACGATTTTGATTTTTTTTAACACTCACACTTTTTTCCCATTCACACTCACACTCATATGCATACAGTCTTTTCTGCAACTTAGGCCATTTAAGACTTTGACGATAACCGTTATTAATGATAATATCTATTGGGAGTTCAGGCATTTTTAATTAAGTCATTTGGTATCCACCAAGCCCGAGGGTGACGATTTTGGTTAAAATTCATAAATCAACTATTTTTTTAATTCTCTTTAATAAGTATTTATATATCAGAATTTGGCTGGGGTGGGCCATGGGCCAGCCATCCTCGCTGGGGGTGGCCATGGGTCCAGCTATCCTCCGGGGAGCCTTGAAAGCCCTATATTTTGTCAATTTTTCTTGAGGCAGGGAGCTTTCTGGGGGGGGGGGGGGGGGCGGCCCCCTAGTTACGCCCATGGGAGGTAGGCACGCTACCTACTACGCCAAACTCGGAGGCGATGAAAACTTGATCATTGTTATTATACAGTAGTTGAAATGTTTTTAAAAATTACACAAATCACAAATGAAACTTTTTTTTTTTGTTTTTTTATTTACGTTTAATTCACTCATCCTGAGGGAAATCAAACACAAGAATAATTTAAAATTTATTTGTCTGATTGATTTTTTATTGGATTTGTACTTTTCTTCCGCTAAACGATGAATCAATGAATCAATGAACCAAAATAAGAAAAAAAATAATAAAACAAGTAAAAAGTAATTAAGATCTATTGATATAAATAATTCTTATTTATAGGCAAAAAGTTCAATTTTTTTAACTTTGCCCATCAACCCAGGTTGGGCAGGTAAAGTTAATGTAATCGTAAAAAAAATCGAAATTTTTCCGAAGCTGCCAAAATGCGTTTTGAGGTCCTCTGAATCCATTTAAGTAGTTTTTGGAATCATGTTTGTGTGTGTGTGTCCGTGGGTGTGTGTGTGAACACGATTGCTTAAAAACCAAAGCAGGGAGATCGATGAAATTTGGTATATGCTCCTTACACTAAAATTGTAGATTTCTATCCACTTTTGGAGTAAATACGTCATTTGGAAGTAGCACTTTACCGAATAAGTTTTTTCAAAAATTTTGAAATTTTCAATTTCTTTGTTATATTATGATAAAATACTCAATTTTAAAAAGTTTTTATTCTTTGATATTTTTCCGAAAACTGAATAGTTTTTGAAATAATCAAAAAAGGAAAAGACATTTTTCGTTAATTTTTATAAAAAATCAAGACAAAATCATGCAGGTGTCATTAAAAAACATGTAAATATAAACAAATTCATTTGTTTCCCCGCAGGCAGACTTGACGGGCCCCGGAGCTACTTAATAATACGGGCCCCCACCCCAGCCTAAAAGTTTTTTTTCTATATAGTTTGTAAAAGTCTATTGTAGCCTTCATGCCAACAATTTTTTACACATTTTTGACATATTTTTGAAACAGTTAGTTATTATCGCTTATAATGTTTATTTAAATAAAAAAATTATTTGAAAATTTGTCAAAATTCTCTAAACATAGGGTTAAGATTATTTATTGAGGCCAGATCCGGACAGACGTCTTCCGGGTGGTCTGGGAGGGCATGGAAAAATTTTTGAAAATAGGCATTGAAATCTGCGTTTTTAGCTATCCTGAGACGTGAAAAATATTATCAAACTTAGCTTGATTTATAAACTTTTTAATTAAAAAATTAGTATTATCGAACACCTAACGTGCGACTCGGAGTAAAATTTCCCAACTTGGCCACGTTTTCAGTTCATATTAGAAAATACCTCCTGCGTTATCATTTGTCGTTCATATAATTTTAAGATAAAGGGCCCGGGCCCCCTCAGGAAAAATATTTCAAGAAAATGATTTTTTTAAATTGAAATTTTAACCATGAAAATTAGCTTTTATTAGAATTTTAAGATTGGAGAGCAAAGGGCCCGGGGGGGCTATATCCCTTCTGGGATATAATTTCTCCTCTGTCTAGGGCCCTGGTTGTGAGAAGCATTTTGAGGGCTGCCAGTCGGTTTATTTTTTTTTATTTTTTTATAAAAACATTCACACTTTTTTCTCATTCACACTCACACTCACACACACATTTACACAGTCTTTTCGGCAACTTAGGCCATTTAAGACTTTTAGACGATAACCGTTGTAAGTAATATATACTGTATTTTGGGGGTTCAGGCATTTCTATTTAAGCCATCTGGTATCCAAATGGCTTAAATAAAATCATCGGACTGCCTGGGTCCGAACCCGCGACGTTTGGCATAGGAGGTAGGCACGCTACCTACTACGCCAAGCCCGGGGCTATGTCGTTTTATTGAAATATACTATTTTTCTCTAAAATTTTAACGTTTTACTTTTTTACGCAATAGATCAACAATTTGAAAATTTACACACGTGAAAGGGATAAACTTTTTTTGGTACACAGGTTATATGGGGTGCGAGAGTAAAGATAGGACTATATTTTAATTATATCAGATAATCAAACAAATATCGCCTTCTCCTTTGAAATTTATTAATAAGGAATCCTTTTAAAGGGGTTTGAATAAAATATTCCTATATACTATACTTAAAAAGAATATTTGGAAAAAGGATTAAGGGATAAATAAAACAATTATTTAATAAAATAATCTTTATTGAATATTTAAAATATGGTAATACAAGAAGATAAAAATTAATAATAATAATAATAATAATAATAATAATAATAATAATAATAATAATAATCGTCTTTATTTTGATGGATATACACGTTTTTAGGTCCTCTGAATATAAAAAAGTGATTTTCTTAACATGGTCTGTCTGTAAAGCATGAAAGAATTGAGCTAGGGGGTGAAATTTTATATTTAAGTTAGACACCCACCTAGAACGTGAAAATAAGCTTTTGATCATACTAGTATTTTACTGATGCACTTTTTCAATTTTTTTTAGATTTTTTCAAAATTCTCTCCGACGATTTTTATTAAAATTCAAAAATCAATTATTTTTTAGGTGCTCTTACATAAAATTGAATTTTTTATTTTTTATAAATTTACAATACCACTAGCCCAAATAACACTTTCATAAGATGAGTCAAATAATTATTCTGCAAATATAAATAGGATTAGAATTAATAAAAAGAATATTTGTGAAAGGATTAAGGGATAAATAAAACAATAATTTAATAAAATAATCTTTATTGAATATTTAAAGATTGAATAGGATAAAAAATAATAGCTTAATAATATTTCTTTGTTTCAGAAGAAAAAAACATCCATGTTCGTCATCATTATTCATCATTATTATAAAATAAACAGCACATACGCAATTGCAAATTATTTTTAAAAAAGTGAACCCAAGAAAGCAAGCAAAGCAAAGCAAAGTCTGTTAGTTGAATCCATCTCGAGGAAGGAGCCATCTCTGCGCAAAAATCTTCTCTTCTATTAGTGAGAAGAAAAGGGCACACAACCCTCATCTCGCTCCAATTAAAAGGTATTTATAATTTGCACATTTCATTTTTATAAAGGGTTAACATGTTATTTTTGTATTTTCTTTCTTAACATATATTTATAAAATTATCTTTTTTTTAATGATGAAACCAGAGGGTGATAAGGGGGTGTACATTAGGATGGTTCTTAGCTATAGGTATGGTTTTCTGAAAGTTTAAAATTTGCTGCTCCCAACCCCTAATTGGTGGTGAGTTTTAAGGGTGTTTAGTTTCTTTTATGTTGTGTTGTTCCTCTTTTTCTGTCCTCGCCCTTATTATTCCCGTGGTGCGGGGTCGGCGGTTATATTGTGTTGTAATTTGTGCCATTAAGACGTTCATCCCCAAACTCATTTACTCCCTTTGGTCATTTTTTTATTAAGGTAATGAATCATTTGCATATCTCATTTTGATAACGAATTAAATTTCTATTTTCTTTTTTTTTCTATCTTGAAATATATTACTTAGGGTACCCCTATATAAAATTATCCAATTTTTTAGATATAATGAATTCGTGTACCCAAGGGGTTGCTAGTTTTATAAATAAAATAATAAAATAATTTAGAAGATTCTGGGATTGAGTTTTTAATTAAAATAATAAATATGAATAAATAAAAAAAATATTTGTATATAAATTTATATTTTTTAGTATTAAAAATTTTTGTTTTTGTATTATTTTATTAAATGTGTCGGGGAGGGAGGGGTCATGAGATTAAATATTTTTAAGGGAGGCGTTGTAACATAAAGTTTGGAAACCACTGGCCTAAAGTAAGACTCATTCTAGAAAATTATACTATGTGTAAAACCCAAAGGCGGATGCAGGGAAGTTTTTCAGGATTTTAATTTTTTTTCTCACTAGACGTGAAGTTCGCCGAAGGGGATAGCATTGCTAATTATTTTATTTATTAGGATTGGATAAGGGGTTGAAAAATTGAAAAAAAAATGTTTTTTAAATTTATTTTAGCTAAATCGAAGCCAAATAAAAAGAAAACATTCAAAAAATAGCGTTGATTATTATTTTGATTAGGGGGGGGGGGGAGGGATGAAGGGTTGATTATTTAAGAAAAGCCTTGGAATATTCCAAATCACTTGTTGACATTTATTTCCTTCTCTAAATATAGTTAGATTTGAGTAAAAAGTATTTTTTTACTTTTAATAAAAAGGGAATTGTTATTTTCATCAAACTGGTTTCTTCCTATTCGAAGAGAGAGAGAGAGGCAAGTCTCGATCAGTCGAGAGCGTGGCCTGGTGACAGGCGCCAAGCTTGCTTGCTATCTTTTTTTAGTTTAAAGTGAATCAAAGTGAATAATTAATATAGTGTAACCCACCCTGACCACACCGTCAGCCAACACACCCTCTTGAGAGTCTTATTAAAGGTAATTATTATGCATTTTATCGTTGAAAAAAAAAAAGATGAAACAAATAATTTGACTGCGAAAAGCGATTCTTTTGAATATGAAATTAAATATTTTATATTTCATTAAGGGTAGAGGGTGAATATAAGCTGTTGAAAGGGGGAGGGGGGGAGTGGAGGTGTCATTGAAAAAAAAAATAGTTTTTTATTTTTATTTTTTATCTTTTTTTTTAAACACTCACACTTTTTTCTCATTCACACTCAACACTCACACACACATTCACAGTCTTTTCGGCAACTCAGGCCTTTTAAGACTATACATATAATAATTTCATTTTCCTGGGATTCTCTCTATTTTAATATCTCGAGTATAACAACCCCCTCATTTTATAATTTTTAAATTTATAAAAATCACCCTCTCTCTTTTGATTCGGCTCCCAACAGTTTTATAAATTCTGGTTCTCTCTGGGCAAATTCTAACATCTAAATATTTCTAATTATATTTAAAAATTATCTGATTTCTATATTAGGCCTATACCTGTAGAAATGAATAGGAGGGCTGCTCTCTTAAACTTTTATCCCTCGTCGGTCGCATAGTAATAAGTGCGATTTTTTTTTTTAAGTCTCTGTGTTTATCAGGGCGCTATATGGCCAGAATGAGAGGAAGTTGAGTCAAAGCGGGAAATAAGCGAGCAAAAGGGCCAGGGGGGGGGGGGCGTCTTGAGCGGGCTTTTCCATTTGTATTTTATTTAATGTTTGATTGAGGGAAAAAAAATTCAAATTTTTTTTTAAATTTTATTTTGATTGGTCGAAATGAATAGGTAATATATTATTAAAAAATAATTTTTTTAAGGTGCCCGTCGAAAATAAAAAAATTATTTGATAAAATAATCTTTATTGAATATTTAAAATATGATGAAAAAAAAGATAAAAATTAATAAATAAATATTTCTTTGTTTCAGAAGAGAGTCCTTACTTTTTTTATAATTATGAGCAAGAAGCAAGTCGATTGAATTCATCTCCTTGCTATAGTGAGTTGCAATTAGTGAGAATAAAACGTCACACACACACCTCCTCTCTCCAAAATTAAAAGGTATTTGTGACCTTCCACATGAAAACCTACCAAATCTTCACCGGGGTCAAAATTGAGTTTTTATTCTTTCTGTACAGATCATATCCTGCAGAGCAAGCCGGTATTTTTAGAATTTTTTTTATCATTTTTTTGTTTGGAAGATATGAATTTTTTTTAATTTTTGAGAAAAATGAGTTTAAAGTTTGTTTGGTCCCTTTTCTCTTTTCTTCCCTTTGTCTTGTTTTTTCAATTTTTTTTATATAAAATACATCTATTCTGATGAATTGAATATGTCATCATAGAACTAGAGTAATAAAAAAAAATCGATTTTTTGAACTTTTTTAGTAAATTGAATATTTAGCTCAGTTAAGATTTAGTACCTTTTTATGTGGACGGTCAAATTTAGGCCTTGGATAGAAATTAATAGGTATTATAAATTAAAATAATGATTGAATTTCATAATCAATTGATAAATTTTGTATAACTTACCATTTTTCCTTAAAAATAAGTTTGTTAAAAAAATCGTTTATCATTATCATTTTTTTATTTTTTTTTTATAAACTCTCTCTTTCTATACATAACACACGAATCTCATTTAATGTTTTTTTTTTTTTTTTTTTTTTTTTTTTTACAGGGGTGTCTATTGCTAGAGGTCGACTTCTCCCTTCATCATCGACCTTGTCTTTTGAGCATCCCCGTCTTAGCGCACTTAGATTCTCTCTCCCTTTGCACTTGGTAAGTCCTGACCAAATTTTTTCAATTTATTAGTTCAAATCACAAATATTATTTATATTTTCTTGGAAAGGTCTATCTCTTAAAATCTCGCGTATATTTTAAACCAATAGAAGTCTGTCTCTCCCTCTCTCTCTTTTGACTCAGCTTACAAAAGTTTTTTTTTGAATGGGAGTGTAGGTTTTTTTTTTAATTAAATTTAAAAATTTCTTCCTAAAACCTCTCTTTCTATCTTAGAGCATTCTAATATGGATTAATATTTCTAATTAAACGTTGTATAATTATATTAGATAATAAAAAAAATCCCCCCCCCCAACAAGTTGCATTAAAGTTTATACAAAAACCAGTTGGTTGAATTCGTCTGTTCTATCTATAAAGTAGGCCTAGTTGGTTTCTATTATATTGCGTTGATATAGTGAGAATAAATTGTTACATACATCTCATCTCATATCTCTAAAATTTGCATATTTCATTTTCTTAAATTCATAAAAGGGTTAAAATTTTATTTTAATAATATTTTATACTTAGAGATTTGATTCTTTTTTTTTAAATAATGAAATTAGAGGGTGGTAAGGGCTATACATTATCCCATCTTAAAATATCATTACTAATTTTCCCTTATGAATAAGTATAAAATTTCTGGAAAATTGTTTTTGGGTGATATTAAGATTAAAATATTTTTTCTATTGTTTTTTACTTTCTCGTATAGAGAAAGTTATGTAATCGTAAAAAAATTCGACTTCGAGATTTTGATGTTTCTCCACGTTTTAGACCTCCCTGAGTCCAAAAAAACCATTTTTGGCATTATGTCTGTGTGTGTGTGTGTGTGTGTGTGTGGGGTGTGTGTGTGTGTGTGTGTGTGTGTGTGTGTGTGTGTGAACACGATTGCTTAAAAACCAAAGCAGCTAGATCGATGAAATTTGGTATATGCTCCTTACACTAAAATTGTAGATTTCTATCAACTTTTGGAGTAAATACGTCACTTGGAAGTAGTACTTTACTTAAAAGTTTTTTCAAAAATTTTGAAATTTTCAATTTTTTTGTTATATTATGATAAAATACTCTATTTTAAAAAGTTTTTATTCTTTGACATTTTTTCGAAAACTGAATAGTTTTTGAAATAATCAAAGAAGAAATAGAAAATTTTCGTTAATTTTGATAAAAAAATCAAAACAAAATCATACAGGTGTCATTAAAAAAAGGGCAAATATAAACAAATTCATTTGTTTCACAAATTCATTGTTCAACAAATTCATTTGTTTCACAAATTCATTTGTTTATATTTACCCTTTTTTAATGACACCTGTATGATTTTGTTTTGATTTTTTTATCAAAATTAACGAAAATTTTCTATTTCTTCTTTGATTATTTCAAAAACTGTTCAGTTTTCGAAAAAATGTCAAAGAATAAAAACTTTTTAAAATAGAGTATTTTATCATAATATAACAAAAAAATTGAAAATTTCAAAATTTTGAAAAAACTTTTAAGTAAAGTACTACTTCCAAGTGACGTATTTACTCCAAAAGTTGATAGAAATCTACAATTTTAGTGTAAGGAGCATATACTAAATTTCATCGATCTAGCTGCTTTGGTTTTTAAGCAATCGTGTTCACACACACACCCAGACGTAATTCCAAAAGAATATACGAGAAAGTCTCGGGGAAGTCAATCCCCATATTTTTTCATATCAGACCATAGGAGTTATCAAAAAAAAAACAAAAAAAAATATTCAAAATCAATTAATCATCTTATTTGTTTGGTTTTTTTACTTTTTTTTTTTACTAATCCATATGGCTAATTTAAATAAAAAGTAGAAAAACATTATCTTCACTTTCTTTTTTATTTCAATAAATTTTTACAAATATTTATCTTTGCTGATTTTTTTTTCTAACTCTTATTTCATTTTAAAAATTAATACTTTATTTGTATTTATATTCTGGCAAACAAGTACAGAATGCGCCTTTAAATTACCGAAATTTAAAAAAAATTGTGTGTTGTGAGATCAGTCACACCAGATTACCCCCCCCCCTGAGAAACACCTCTGAATCCGCTCTTGTCTCTTACATCTATAATTATTATTGGAATTTTCTTTAACTGGATGCTTCAACTTTATTTTAAAATTTCGTGATTAAATTACAAAACGAGATAGCTGAAAATCGTAATTTGGCTAAAATTTATTTCTTTTTAAAAGGAAAAAAAGTTTCTCTCTAATTTTTCTAGACGACATCTAGCAATAGACACCCCTGCAGAAAATAAAAATTATTTTTTCTTATTAAATATGATTCGTGTGTTGAAAGAGAGAGTTTACAAAAAAATAAAAATGATAATAATACAATATATTAATTAGAATGGAAAACGTACGTACACAACTTTCAAACCCTCTGTTAACATTATTAAAAATGATAATATAGTTTTAAAACGATATGTTAATCACAGTTATTATTTATATCATTGACGAGAGATAAAAGTATAAGAATTTATAAAATAATGTCTCCAAAATTTAAACTCATTTGCAAAACAGGAACACGTGGCCCATCGCCTTTGAAGTTTGAGAATTTTTAAAATTTTCTTAAACATTCCCTTTGATTTCCTCGGCACAAGGGACTAAATTAATTTTACATTGGAATTAAACAAGAAATTTATTATTTAGAATCTTTGATAAAAATTATCTTAAAGAATTCATTAAAGAACTAATAAAAAAAGATTTTTCAATTTTTATTAATTATTAATTTATCAGTATTAATTTATTCAAATTTTCTCAATTTTATTTATGTTTAAAGCCACTGAATGTTTAAATTCATTCTCGTTCTTGGGCTACAGCATAGGTAGAATAGGGGTTTAAATAATATCCCGTGGGTTAATTAGGATAGAATAATGAAATGCGCCTTGAATTCGAATTCTAAAGAGAGATCGATTAAATTGTATCATCTGTCAAAGTTCCTCAGCATAAATCTGTTCATTTTTTACTTTTTTAATTTCAATATTATTTGTCTTCAACGATTATATAAAATTATATTTAACTAATGTGTTAGTATGTTTAGTCATGAGGTAGTGAATATTAATATCTTATTTAAATGAATAGATCTCGAAAATTATTTAAATAAAATGAAATACAGGGTGTCGGAGTTATCAAAAGAAATTTCAATTACTCGAATTTCTGTTTTACAGAATTTATCTGTTTACCTAGAGATATTGCATCCTCCTTAGGAATTTATTCAACAAGGGATGATTTTAAGGGTGTATGACCTTTTTAAGTCTTTCAAAATTAATTAAATTTATTATTTAATCTAACGTGCGACACGGAGTAAAATTTCACGATTTGGCCACGTTTTCATATTAGAAAATACTCCAGCGTTATCATTTATTGTTCATATAATTTAAAGATTTGAGCTACCCGGAAAAAAAAATTGAAATTGAAATTTTAACCATGAAAATTATTTTTTATTAGAATTTTAAGATCGGAGAGCAAAGGGCCCGGGCCCCTGGACCGGGCATATAGCTCCACTCTGCCCTCCTCTGACTGCGGTCCTGGTTGTGAGAAAGCATTTTGAGGGGTGCTAGTCGATTTATAGAAAAAATTTTATCTTTTTACTTTCTTTACGCAATAGATCAACAACTTGAAAATTTACAAACGTTAAAGGGATAAACTTTTTTTTTGGTAGACGGGTTATAGGGGGTGCGAGAGTATATTTTATTCCTCTATTTAAAGATAGTACTATAATTTAACTATATCAGATAATCAAACAAATATTGCCTCTTGCTTTGAAATTTATTAATAAGAAATGCTTTTTAAAGGGGTTTGAATAAAATATTCCTATTTACTTTAGTTGAAAGAATATTTGGAAAAAGGATTAAGGTATAAATAAAACAATTATTTAATAAAATAGTCTTTATTGAATAATATGGTAATACAAGAAGATAAAAATAATATTAATAAATATTTCTTTGTTTCAGAAGGAGCTTTTAGGAAAAAAATCCATTTGAGTCTTCCTTATGATCACAGAAACAGCACACACTCAAATTTTTTTTTTAATTGTGAACTGATCTGCATCTCTACTATTGCGATGATATTAGTGAGAATAAAATGTCACGCCCACCACATCTCGCTCTTATAAGGTATTTATTATTTGTATATTTCACTTTTATAAAGGGTTAACATTTTATTTTACGATATTATTAGCAGAATTTTTAATTTGGACCACATTTTTATTATTAAATATTTATTAAAAATATAAATACTGTACAACGTTTCGACTGCAGTCGTTCTTAAGTACTGTGCACTTGATCCGACTCAAGTTTTTAATAAATAATTAATATAAAAATGTGGTCTATTATTAAAAATTCCCCTAATAATAATAATTCAAACCACATAAGAATTAATAAACAGATTTTATTTTTATATTTTCTTTCTGAACATTTTGTTATAAAATTTTTTAATAATGAAAACAGAGGGTGGTAACAGGTGTATATTTTCTATTCTAATTAAAATTTTATTACCTGTATTATATATATATATATATTTTTTTTTGTATATTCTCTTCTAGTTAACAAAAAAATATAATAATTTTTACCTTTTACAGAGGTGTTATTACTTGAGGTCGACTTCTCGCTTCATCATCGACTTTCTCTCTCGAGCCACCCCATCTCAGCAGCGCACGAGACACAGGGTAAGTCCTGACAATTAAATTTTCATTTTTTTGATTACGAAATAATGTAAAATTCAAAATTTTCTTCTTGCAAATTCTACTCTGGGAACCTTTTAACATAGAAAAATATAATTAAAAAATTATTGTCTATTAAATTCTTTTTTTAAATAATTTTATTTGCTGGGAATTTTTTTTTTTATTAATCATCATCAAATATCAATTTATTATACATTCGTTGTTACATCTGTTGTGTGCTGTGCGACAGTCACACCAGATTTTTTAAATTTTAATTAAAATAAAGTATATTCGTAAACAGTTTATAATTACCATCAACGCCGAGAACAAGGACCCATCGTCTTTATCGAATTCGTTCATAGTGTATTTATTTATTATACTGGAGAAGAATATGAGTGCAGTTTATAATTCTAATATATTTTTTCCTAAATTAAAATGTCATTAACCAAATTGTTAATAACTAGGCCAGGGGAACGCGATGACAACGATATATCCTTGTTTTTGGTACTGGACATGATTTTCTTTTGGGGACTAGGATGAATTCCCGTCATTGCTTTTAGCATAGCTATCTGTCATTATTTTGGATAATCTCATACTTAGTAAATAAATAAATAAATTGAATCATTACTGAAATGAATAGGTTGGTTTCCTGTTAATTTTCTTTATGGAAGACACTTTAGCTTGCCTACCTTCTATAGCGAACGTCGCGGATTAGAAATGCCTGCACCCCCAATAGGTATTATCATATATAACGGTTATCGTCAAAGTCTTAAATGGCCTAAGTTGCCGAAAAGACTGTGTCAGTGTGAGTGTGAATGGGGAAAAAAGTGGGAGTGTTAAAAAAAAAATTGGGAAGTGTTAAAAAAAAAATTTTCTCTAAGCGTACGCGATAATTTTACAAATGCACGTATAGAAGTATTTTCTTAATGGGTGGGTTTTAGGGGCGGATTAATTAAGTGAGTCTTTTAAAAATTATTTCACTTCGAATGTATCCCTAATAAATAAATAAATGGTAAAAAGAACCATAGGAAGTATTTTCTAATTTTGGGGGTGGGTTTTAAAAGTGGGTAAATAAAGGGAGTCTTTTAAAAATTATTTCACTTCGAATGTATCCCTAATAAATAAATAAATACAAAAAATAACACTTGAAAGTATTTTATTTTATTAGGGGTGGGTTTTAAAAGTGGGTAAATAAAGGGAGTCTTTTAAAAATTATTTCACTTCGAATGTATCCCTAATAAATAAATAAATACAAAAAATAACACTTGAAAGTATTTTATTTTATTAGGGGTGGGTTTTAAAAGTGGGTAAATAAAGGGAGTCTTTAAAAAATTATTTCACTTCGAATGTATCCCTAATAAATAAATAAATACAAAAAATAACACTGAGTATTTTCCTGAAAGATTTTATTTTATTAGGGGTGGGTTTTAAAAGTGGCTAAATAAAGGGAGTCTTTAAAAAATTATTTCACTTCGAATGTATCCCTAATAAATAAATAAATACAAAAAATAACACTTGAAAGTATTTTATTTTATTAGGGGTAGGTTTTAAAAGTGGCTAAATAAAGGGAGTCTTTTAATAGTTATTTAATTTCGAATTTATTCCCAACAGAATAAAACCCCGTTAGTTTGCAAGTGAAAAGAATTTTTATAAATCGAGAACTCATTTGATAAATTTTTATTGGGCGCGCAGAGAGCAATGCTATTTCTCTGTGCCTTGGTTGCTGCTTGCCTGTCTGTCAGTTCTATTCGAGTTGGGCCAAGAGTCGGTCGTTTGGGAGCCTCTCTCTCTCTCTCTCTCTCTCTGTGTGTGTGTGTGTTTACTTTGTTTTATATTGTGTGTGCAAATAAGACGTTCATCCCCCAAACTCATTTGCTCCCAGTCTGGTCATCTTATTATTACGGTAATGAATCATTTGCATATCTCATTTGGATAACGAATTAAATTAAATTTCTATTTTCCATTTTTTTTTCTCTTAAAATCTCTATATAATAATCTCTTACTAATAAAAATATACTTATAAAATTATCCAATTTTTAAATACAACGCTATGATGAAGTCGTGTACCCCAGGGTGTAGGGTGAGAAAGGGTGTAAATCACCCCTTATAAACAAAACAGTATTTTTCTTCAAAAACTAAATTTAGAAAATTATTTATTTTTTATTTTTTTTTATTTTTTTTACTTTTAAGCAAATGTATTACTTTCTATTCCTTGTCACCCACCCTCCACCCTTCTAACCGAGAATTTTATTCTATATTATGAAATTATTATTAAATAAATGAAAATAGAAATTCTTAACTTTTATCTCTTGTCAGTGTAATAGTGTGATTTTTAGAGGTGGAATTTTTTTTTCCACTGTCTGAATGCATTCTTTTCTTAAACATTTTCTCCACTCGCCTCTTTTAATTCGAAGTTTCATCAATTCAGTCGATTTTTTTTTTAAATTTGTTTTTATGATCGATCGAAATGACGAAGTTCGAAATAGCTAACTTTCCCGTTAGAATTTTTTCTATTATGTGTTTATTCATTTTCCGTGGGTTTGTTTATTATTATTAAATTTAGAATTTTTACTGCAATTCATTCAGATAATATAATAAACTTTTTTTTTATTTACAGTATATAAAAAATAATTTTTTTTTTTAACTAGCTACTTGATTTCTTTGTATATTTTTGTCTAATCTAATAAAAAAGATTTTTTCTCTTCGATCGGTAATGTAGTGTAGTAATAGGGGTGTTTTTTTTTTTTTTTTGGAGGTGGTGGGTTAAAATAGCCATTTAATCAAATAAATTATATAAAATTCTTTATCATTTAATTAAAAGCACAGACAATTTCTAAATATCTTAATTTTTCTAATAAACTTCTCAATTATTCATCCCTTTAACAATTAATAATTAAATATGTCAAGAGGGATGGAGGGGGCAAATTACTTGAATATTTACTCATCTATTCTTTTCTATCATACAATAAAAAAAAATTTATCAAAAAGAAACAAACCCTTAAGAAAATTGGACAAAAACGAATTATACCTTTCAAATTAGAAACAAATCAAGTAGGCTAATTAATTTAAAAAAAAAAAATTATTTTTATTAATCCCTTATATGAATGAATTGAGGTAAAAATTCTAATTAAAATTGTAACTAATATACTTTTATAATGAATATTTAAAGATGAGAAAGGAAAGGATTACGAGGATTACGGGAAAATAAAACAATTATTTAATAAAATAATCTTTATTGAATATTTAAAATAAAAAATATTTCTTTGTTTCAGAGAGCAAATGCATCTGCGTCAAAGGGGCCAAGTGGCCAGTCGATTGAACTCATCTCTCTGCAAAGTGCCTCTTCTTCAGTGCGATTCTGTTTGTGAGAATAAAACGTCACACGCACCCCCTCTCTCCACTATTAAAAGGTATTTATAATTTGCATATTTCTCTTGAAGAAAGGGTTAATATTTAATTTTTATATTTTCTTTCTTAAAACATATTTATAAAATTATCCTTTGTCTAAAAACTAGAAACCAGAGGGTATAAACGGGTGTACATCTATAATATCATTAATATTTTTCCTTACAAATAAGGGTAAAAAAATCGTTTATCAATATTATTTTTTATTTTTGTATAAACTCTCATTCTACACACAAACACGTGAATCATATTTAATAAGAAAAAATAATAATTTTTATTTTTTTACAGGGGTGGCTATCGCTAGAGGTCCTTCATCATGACCTTCTCGTTTGAGCACCCCATCTCAGCGCAGTTCGAGGCTTTTTCTCTCTGTACTTTGTAAGTCCTTTCATTTATAATTTATTAGGCCATATCACAAATAATAATTACATTTTCTTCTGAGTCTCTCTCTCTCTCTCTCTCTCATTGACTCAGCTTCTAAAAGTTTATTTTGAATGGGACCTTTTTTTTGAATATTTTGTTTTTCTGGATTATAAAAAAATATAACTATAAAATTCAAAAAAAAAAAATTCCTATAACTTCTCTTTATATCTTTTAGCGCTCTGACATGGATTAATATTTCTAATTAACCCTTATAGATAATATAAAAAATATTCCTCCCCTTTGTAATTTATTATATTACTATTTTTCTCTTATAAAAATTCCTAATTCTCGAAAATTGTTTTTGGGTGATATTTCTATGCATCCTACTCAAATATTTTCTTTTTTTCTTATCAGACCAAGGAGATAATTTAATAAAAAATATTCCAAATCACTTTATCATCTTATTTGTTTGGTTTTTTTTTTTTTTACTAATCCATATGGTTAACTTAAATAAAAAGTCGAAAAAATTCCTTCACTTTCTTTTTTATTTCCAAATATTTATCTTTGCGATATTTTTTTAACTCTTTTTTTACTTTCTCTTTTATTATCTAAAATTATAATTGGAATTATCCTAAGCTCGATGGTTCAACTTTATTTAAAAAATTCGTGATTAAATGACAACACGAGCTAATTTTATAATTAGAAATTGTGATTTGGCTAAAATCTATTTCTTTTCAATAGAACAATACTTTGCGTTCAACCAAATTATTTTAAAAAAAAATTAGAATACCCATTTGAACAGGAAAAAAACTTTTGAGACTCATGCATTTCTTTAATATCAAAACTTTATTTTTCCCTAATTTAATTAAATATTATTATTTACACCTGCTCTTATTAAAATTAAGGACAGTATATTCATAACCACCAAATATATTCACAAATAACTTCTTTGCAAATTGAAATAATTAAGATTATATCTCTTTATTTTCTAAAGTTTGAATTATAATATTTCTTCTTAAATCTTAATAATTTATTAATAATTATATTAATAAGGAAGGACTATGTAATTGAATAAAACAATCATATAAAAATAAACTTTATTAACTATTTAAATATTAGCTTATAATGAATAGCAGAGAGAGAAAATTAATTAACTTTTAATCTAGTCGACAAAAATGAACTTTTTTTCTTTCACAAGAATGAAGATATGAAATTCTAGAAGTATTTTTCATGCTGAATCAAATATCAATTCAGTTTTTCCCCATCAGGCACAGTTTTAGAGCCCATATAGAGCAAAATAGATTTTAGTCGAAAATGGGCTCTAAAACGGCTTTTATTTAAAATGTTCAAATTATTTTTAACGTGACTCTCCGTCAAATTATGCAGATAGTTAGAATACATATAAATTTTAAGTTTCATCCCCATCGGAGGTCATTTAGACGTGCCGCAAACGGCTTAAAGTTTAGAAAAATCGAAATTTTCAAGATTTTTTTTGCTTTGGTCACCCCTAATACAATTTTAGAGATCCCTGAATGAAAAAAACAGATATGACTAAAATCTTTCTATTCGTAAATATTTAATTACCCACTAGCGCTGAGATTTATTTATTATAATTCGTGACCACATGTATTAATTTTTTAATATTCAATTTAAATATTTTTCAAAATTATAGCAAAAATAATTTTTTTTCAACTACCAACTTGATTTTTTTCTAATGAATAAGATATAATAATTACTATTTGTCTCTAATAAAGAGAGTCTTTTAAAAATTATTTCACTTCGAACTTATCCCTAATAAATAAATAAATACAAAAAATAACACTTGGAAGTAATTTTTTTAATCGGGGTGGGTTTTAAGGGTAGTTAAATAAAGAGAGTCTTTTAAAAATTATTTCACTTCGAACTTATCCCTAATAAATAAATAAATACAAAAAATAACACTTGGAAGTAATTTTTTTAATCGGGGTGGGTTTTAAGGGTAGTTAAATAAAGAGAGTCTTTTAAAAATTTTTCACTTCAACTTATCCCTAATAAATAAATAAATACAAAAAATAACACTTGGAAGTAATTTTTTAAATCGGGGTGGGTTTTAAGGGTAGTTAAATAAAGAGAGTCTTTTAAAAATTATTTCACTTCGAACTTATCCCTAATAAATAAATAAATACAAAAAATAACACTTGGAAGTAATTTTTTTAATCGGGGTGGGTTTTAAGGGTAGTTAATTAAAGAGAGTCTTTTAATAGTTATTTAATTTCGAATTTATTCCCAACAGAATAAAACTCCGTTAGTTTGCAAGTGAATGGAATTTTTATAAATAGAGAATTTAATTTCAATTCTTGGGCGCGCACAGAGCAATGCTATCTCTCTCTGTCTGTGCCTGTTTCTTGCTAGTTGCATGTCTCTAGTTGTTCCCGAGCCGAGGCAAGAGTCAGTCGTTTGGGCTCCGCTCCACTCTCTCTTTCTCTCTCTCATGTGTTTACTTTTGTGTGTGTGCAAATAAGTGGTTCATCCACCAAACTCGTTCATCCCCGACTGGTCATCTTATTATTACGGTAATTAATACTTTCATATCTCATTTGCATAATGAATTAAATTTCTATTTTTCAATTTTTTTTTTCTGTCTAAAAATATACTTATAAAAGTATCCGATTTTTAAAAAATAAATACTATGATGGAGTCGTGTACCCCAGGGTGGAAAGGGTGTAAATCGCCCCTTATTAAATAATTGAAAATAGAAATTCTTAATTTTATCTCTCGCCAGTGTAATAAGTGTGATTTTTAGAGAAGGAATTTTTTTTCTTCACCGTCTGAATGGATTCTTTTCTTAAACAGTTTCTCCACTCGCCGCCTCTAATTATAAGATTAAACAATTCAGATGATTTTTACTTTCTCTTACCCTATATGTGAAATATATATAGAGAGAAAGTATTGATTATTAATTTGTTTTTACGCTAATTTCTTTTTAACTAGCTACGTACTTGGTTTGTTTGTAATGTGAAAGATATAATAATTACTTTTTGTCTAATCTAATAAAAAAGTTTTTTTCTCTTCGATCGGTAATGTAGTATAGTAATAGGGGTGTTTTTTTTTTTTTTTTGGAGTTGATGGGTTAAAATAAAATAGCCATTTAAACAAATAAATTATCTAAAATTCTTTATCATTTAATTTAAAAAACAGACAATTTCAAAATATCTTAATTTTTTTAATAAACATCTCCATTCTTCATCCCTTATCAATTAATAATTAAATATGTCGAGAGGGATTGATGGGGAAAATTACTTGAATATATACTCATGTATTCTTTTCTATAAAATTTTCCATAAAAATCACTCAATTTTTTTAAATAGAAAGATTTGTTAAAATAAAAAAAAAAAAAATATTGTTCAATCAATTTTACAAATTATTAAAAAGAAACAAACCCTTAAGAAAATTGGACAAAAACGAATTATACCTTTCAAAATAGAAACAAATCAAGTACTTATTTAAAAAAAAAAATTCTTTTTTATTAATCCCTTATCTGAATGAATTGAGGTAAAAATTATAATTTAATTTGTAACTAATATCCTTTTATAATGAATATTTAAAGATGAGAAAGGAAAGGATTACGAGGATTACGGGAAAATAAAACAATTATTTAATAAAATAATCTTTATTGAATATTTAAAATATGATGATAGAAAAGGATTAAAAAAAAATATTTCTTTGTTTCAGAAGTGAGACCTTAGGAAAAGCAAATGCATCTGCGTCAAGGGGGCCAAGGGGCCAGTCGATTGAACTCACCTCTCTGCAAAGTGCCTCTCTATTGCGATTCTATTAGTGAGAATAAAACGTCACACACACCTACTCTCTCCACAATCAAAAGGTATTTATAATTTGCATATTTCACTTGCGTAAAGGGTTAACATTTTATTTTTATATTTTCTTTCTTAAAACATATTTATAAAATTATCCTTTGTCTAAAAACTAGAAACCAGAGGGTGTACTTCTATAATATCATTAATATTTTTCCTTAGCCAAGTAGACGAGGGTCAACCGAAAATAATAAATACATACATGTGAGTTGAAGAAAAAAAATTTTTCATATGCAAATAGAGTTTTTTTTATTAAAAGGCCTCGGCCTAATGGTCAGCTTAAATTATAAACTAGTAAAAAAATTAAATATTCTATTTGCAAATGTTATTAGGAAGATCAAGAATGAAAAAACATTTATAATATAA
>JAKCPI010002183.1:0-21968 GCA_023213315.1 Euborellia annulipes | reverse complement strand
TTCGTAGATGTCAAAATTTAATTTTTTGATATTATTCCTGATAATGAAGATGAGGATGAGTGCGATTTTGATATTAAGTCAATTTCATTATAACTTTGATTTACTGTTGCCATGTTCACCTCCATTCAGGAATTAATTGATGAGAAAATTTTGTTAATACTTTGTATTTATTTTAAAATATTAATACTATTTAAATTAATTAATAATTATTAATGTAATTTTGATGAAAAGTTTCTAAGCTATTAGTATTAAATATAACCATAAAAGAACTTTAATAATAACTCCGTTTTAATTTTTGAAGAGACTTTGAAGCATTTTTGCAAATATAATTGGACTTAGAAAATTTTGCAATCATAAGTTTTTATATATAATTAAACTTAAATTTTGTAAAATAATTTTTTATATTTTATTGTTTTTTCTCTAAGTTAGTCATATTTTTAGAGATAATTTATGAATATCTGCCATAATTACAGTATTTACTTGCACAATTGACAAAAAAAATGATATATAATCTAATCAAAACAATTTAAATCAGAAAAAATTTAATGTTGATTTTCTCAAAACTCGATGTCTGGTCTTTGACACACATTTGCATAACAGGGGAAAACAAGAGAAAGTAGAATTATTAAAAAAAGAAAATAATCAAATGATAATTTGACTTTTAGGGTTCTGATATATTATCGGAAACTAGAAATAACTCGGCACAAAAAAACTGGTATGACTGGCACATCACACAACCTAAGAAAAAGTTGTGTGATGTGCAAACGGCCACACCAATATTTTTTGAAAATATATACGAAAGATTCCATAATTTTTTTTTTTTTTTTTTTGTGAAACAATAGCTTTAATCTTTGGCATTCATTGAAATTCAAAATATTCATGAATCATGCAATTGTCATTTCTCTCAATCTCTCAATCAAGCTCTAGCGATAATCCATTTTATATGAAAACAAGAAAGATCATCCACACAGGGCGAACAATAGATATTTAGCTTCGATTTATCATAAATAAATGGCCATAATTCAGGAGAGAGGAGATGCGGGCTGGCTATAATCACTGGACCATCTAAAGACCCCCCCCCCCAACCCTCTTTAATGGCTCCCTCACATCGTTTAATTCACCCCTCAGGTTTCCTCTTGCCAAACAAAAAAAAGGGATCGAATTGGATGGAACCTATTGCGCTATTAAGAATTATTACTATCAAATTCGATAATAGATCTTTTGAGTGATCAATCTGCCTGTCAGATAAATCCCTTTGGGGCTCAAGCCAGTCTTGAAATTTTTTGTTAGAACTGTATTCAAAAACTTCTCTTAAGGTTAGAGAAGATCTCATTTACTTTAAAGACTAAGCGCGCTGCCCGCCTTCGGGGGCTGAGCCTCAACAAACTTCTATAAGAGTGAAAAATTTCATTTCGAAATTGGATCAGGAAGTAAATAAATTAGAGCTTGACGGACAGACACGATTATGCATTTACTATCCCCTCAGTAAAGTACTAGTACTTTTTGACCGATATTATTCAAGAGCTTGTTAAATGCCAGATGAATAACTAACTCAAATATAAAATTAATTTCAACTTATCGGACAAAGTATCAGATACAACGTTTCGGTCACTCATTCTGTGCTTTCTTAAGGTACAAATTCAGATAAAATCATAAAGCTCTAGCAGATGAGGTAGATTTAGATGAAGAGAGCATACAAGTATTACGTAACGCAATTTTTGAAGATTTTTTACCCCCCCCCTAGATGTTACGTAACGCTTAAGTGGCCGTTTTTATCTAAAGTCACAAATATCGGAAAGTTGCTAAAATACCAGTTAAGTAACGCGTTGTTCAACCACCCCTCCCCCTCTTGTAACGCTTGGTAACGTTTTACGAGACCCCCTCCCCTCAAATTGCGTTACGTAATACTTGTACGCTCCCTAAGACTCTTTGCCATCTTTGTTTTTACCCGCCCAGGCCTCGATAATTCTGTCATTTCGGCCTGCCTACCATCAAAACTCTACAAAAAATCTGGTGTGACTGGTCGCACTGCACACAACTTTGTGCTTGTCCCACCAGTTTTTTGTCGTCATATATTTAATTTCCAACAGTACGGTAGGCGCTGTCTGTGTTCAATTTAAAGCATGGCGGAACTGAGCTAGGAGGCTGAAATTTTATATAAATAAATTAGGTTCACCTCTCCATCCTTGTATTT
The DNA here is from genome assembly GCA_023213315.1 of Euborellia annulipes. NCBI lineage: Eukaryota > Metazoa > Arthropoda > Insecta > Dermaptera > Anisolabididae > Euborellia > Euborellia annulipes. The sequence continues at coordinate 19,774 of JAKCPI010002183.1, read as the reverse complement.
TACTCTTTTTCATTCTGTAATTCATTTTTTCCATATAAAGCTATTTTTAGTAAAAATAATAATTTTGTTTAACAGCAATAGGCACCATTTTATTTAATATTTTGTAAATAAATTAAAATAAAGATTCGTTGTATTTGATAACTCAAACCCTATCGGTTGAGTACCGGTATATCTAATTGAAAAGTGTTTATGTTGAACAGGTATAGGTAATTAGACTTCCACCGGCGTGTTAGGGTTTTCACAGTGCTGGGGAGATTGAAGGGAGGGGGCGGCAAGAGTCCAGTTAGGCAAATGCCTAAATCCGCTCTGATTTATCTCTGAAGAAGATCACAAAATGAGTGACCGAAACGTTGTAGGCTATATGTTACAAAAAAATTTCAAAAACAAGTATTTTTATTTTTATTTAAAGAATGTAATTATTTTAATTTTTAACTTTACTTACTTTTGTTTTGTTTTTTAAGGTCTTTTTCGGCATCAAAGGCCATTTAGTCCCCGTCCCTATTTATTTTGTAGCTAATTTAATTTAAATAAATTTTGTCGTCTCGGGAAGGAATGCGAACCCGCGACACTTGGAACAAAAGGCCACTACCATGCTAACCTCTACACCAAGGCCCGAGGGCTATTCACTATTTAATTGATACCAAAACTACTTGACGAATTTTAATCGGTTTATTTTACAATATAAATTCTACACAAAATTAATTCCAGTCTTTGATACAATTAGACAATAACGGGTTGTGCAGCTGGTATTTATTCTTAACTTTTCCATATTAGGCCTCCAATTGAAAGATCATTAACTTTTACTGCCGCCATATTTTTTTCCTCCAGGTATTTATTACACGCCCCCTCCCCTGAGGCAAATGCAAGTGTTAATTAGATCCATCTGTCTATCATTTTGGAACTATTTATACCTATCTAGTTAATTGTCAGGTAAACTAACTATATAATTTGTTAACACATAATTGCCAATGAACAGATGCATTTGTTCCATTGTATTTTATTTATTGTATGTATAGCTGAGTGTATCAATCAATCAATCAATCAATTAATGATATATAAATAGTTAATATTCAATTTAACAATTCATTCATACGCTTTATATGTTAAAAAATTTAAACCAATGGAAAGGTTAACGCCTTCTCTGACCTGTATACGAGTATAACATGTCAATTGGGGTATTTAAAGAAAATCTTCTTGGATGCCATTTGAGAACCAAAAAGTTAAAGTTCAATTTCAAAATTATTACGACCACTTAGGATTATAAATTTGCCAAATCTTTTTCTAATCCGATGAATAATTCTAGAGATATAAGCTCAATAAATAGTATACATATATGGATATTATATATACATTAATTTTGCTTTCTGGAATCCTTATGACCTGAAACGTAAAGAAATATAAAAAAACCTGGTGTGATTATCGCACAGCACACAACTTTATCTTACCTTCGAAAGTAATATATTGTGGTATCACACCAGATTTTTTGTGCTTATTTCGAAACTTGCGTTTCAAATGTTGATTGTTTTTCAAAATTTTACTCTCATATTTGGTTATTTTAATTACAATTGAGAATAAATATAACAACGGCGAGGACAGAAGAAGAAGATTCTATAGGCCTATTTATATCATTAAATATATAATAGAAGAGAAAGTATTGAATTCGTGACAAAAATTTGATGTCGGGATTTTGAAGGAAATACTGTTTTGAGTTCCCCTCGAGTCACTGCAAAGTTGTCTGTGTGTCTGTGAACCAAATATCTCAAGAATGAAAAGAGCTAAGAGGTTGAAATTTTATATTTAAGTTAGGCACCCTCGCTGGGACGTTACACGAAGCTTTTGAACAAAATCGGTCAAAAAGTACTAGTACTTTACTGATGCACTTTTTACAGTTTTTTCGATTTTCTCAAAATTCGGTCCAACGATTTTTTTTTAAATTCAAAAATCAATTATTTTTTAGATGCTCTTTAAAATGTATATTCTCATTTTGCCATTGAAATCTTCTGAAGCACACTTTACTCTTGTATTTTATAGGAAAAATAGGAGAAATGGTTGTCATGGTAATAGAATATAAATATTTTCCCATACTTATAAATTTTACATCCTGATGTGAATTCAAATGTTTCGTACTGTCGGGAACTAAATATATGTCGACCCACAAAAAATCTGGTGTGACAAGCACAGAACACAAAGTCTTATCGCCAAGTTACCGAAGGTAAGACTTTGAAAGTTGTGTGAGTGTGAGTGCGATCAGTCACACCAGATTTTATCTAAGTTTATAAAATCTTTTCGGTCGGAAACTAAATATATGTCGACACGAAAAATCTGGTGTGACAAGCACAGAACACAACTTTCAATTACCGAAGGTGTGCGACCAGTCACATCAGAAAATGTCAAAAAAAAAAAAAATTAATTTACAAATAATTCCTCCAATAGAACTAAGTTTAGATTTAAAATCTAAATAGAATTGCATTAACATATTCCACAGTGCTAAACAAAAACAAAAAAAAATTCTCTTCTCTAAAGGAAAATAATTTATCCATTACAAACTCTCTCTAAAGTTAAAAAGTTTTCGTGTTGCGGGCGGCGGCTTTCTTTAAATTAAAGAATTTTCTTCTTTTTTTTTATCTTGTTTCTCAACTGACAGTACGTATTTCTTTTTTTTTTTTTTAGTCATTTATTGTAATAATTATCTCTTTTTTGTTTTTGTTTTTGCCATTTTTTTTTTTTTTAATTAACGTTAACGTGGAATTCCTTTTTGACGGACGGACAGGTGCAGGTATGGAAACACTTATTTGTATTCTCATCAAAAAGAAAAAGAAAGAACAACAACAACAACAACAACAAAAAACATAATCAATCTGTTAAATTGCATTTTAGAGCGCACGCAATCTTGAGTCAAAGGCAAAGGTAGAGTAGCTGATAGGTAATTAGGGGCTGCAGGTGCCGAGTTTATTTAATAGCTTCCAGAAGTCGTCTCAGGGCTACTGGGCTATCAAAAAGGGTGAGTGACAGGGCTCTCTTCTATTCGCCCGCACCAAGCGAGAAAACCTTTTCAATTGAATTGGCTACCACTCATTTGAAATGGGTCTAAATGGCCTGAGATGCCGAAGAAGCCAAAAAAAGTGACAATTTATACCCGTTTTGTTGTTGTTGTTGTCTATGACAATTTATAAATACTAGCCCGCGAACTTCGCGCCTAGCCCCGCTGGACACCCTACCTTACATTTCCTATGGGAGAAATCGTAACTTTAGGAATTAATAACTCAAAAGTTTTAAGAATTTTGAGACGAAAATAATTTCCCTATAATCCCTAGAAGGTCTTCTTTAAGCATATAAAATTCCGTGTCAAAATTGCAACGGGAAGCTGCGCAAAGGGTTTTTTTTTTTTTAAACATTCACACTTTTTCTCACCCACACTCACACTCACAATCATACAGTCTTTTCGGCAACTTAGGCCATTATAAGACTTTACGATTACCGTTATAATGAATAATATCTATTGGAGCTCCAGGCATTCTTATTTAAGCCATCTGGTATTCAAAATGGCTTAAATAAAATCATCGGACTGCCTGGGGTCCGAACCCGCGACTTTGGGAATAGAATGTAGGCACGCTACCAACTACACCAAGCCCTGGGCTTTCCCATACGTAAATTTTACAATTGGAGTTGAACAAATAACACTAGTCGACAAAAATGAACTTTTTTTCTTTCTACAAGAATGAAGATATAAAATTCTAGAAGTATTTTTCATGCTGAATTCAAATATCAATTCAGTTTTTCCCCATCAGGCACAGTTTTAGAGATAGACCAAAAAAGATTTTAGCCGAAAATGGGCTCTAAACTGCTGTTTGTTTAGAATGTTCAAATTATTTTTAACGCGACACCCCTTCAAAATGTATCAGATAGTTAGAATACATATAAATTTTGTTTCATCCCATCGCAGTCATTTAAAAGGCTAAAAACGCTATAAAGTTTCAAAGAAATCAATTCTTCAAGATTTTTTGTTTAGTCCCCTAAAGATTTTAGGACCCTGAATCCGAAAAAACATATATGTACATATTCTATAATTTTTGCAAACTTTCTAAAAAACTCTGTCCCAAAATCACATTAATTATTAACGAAATTATGAACAAAAACGTGAGCAAAGAAAAAACACAAGTACACTCACTTGGCGAAAAAAAATGGACCTCTTGTTCTTTTAGAAGTATAAAAAAAGATATGAGATTCAAAAAATATTTTTTTTTAATAATATATAATAAAGTTATGGCCCTTGACCTGATGCTCAGAGAGGATACATTAGCTTCTCGTGGACAGGGTTCGCTTTTTAATTCAATTGAAGTCCATTTTTTTCGACCAGTGAGTGTACTTGTGTTTTTTCTTTGCTCACGTTTTTGTTCATAATTTCGTTAATAATTAACAGATTTTTACGAATGAGTGATTTTTAGAAAGCCAAAGAACTATAGAATATCGTACATATATGTTTTTTTCATTCAGGGATCTCTAAAATTGTATTAGGTGACTAAAGCAAAAAAATCTTGAAAATTTCGATTTTTTGAAACTTTAAGCCGTTTGAGGCACGTCTAAATGACCTCCGATTCGAATGAAACTTAAAATTTATATGTATTCTAACTATCTGCATAATTTGACGGGGTGCGGCGTTAAAAATAATTTGAACATTTTAAATAAAAGCCGTTTTAGAGCCCATTTTCGACTAAAATCTATTTTGCTCTATATCTCTAAAACTGTGCCTGATGGAAAAATTCTAACTACATATCTGAATTCAGGGGTGAAAAAATGCACTAGGTTCACTAATCAGATTTCTTGTGAAAAAAACCTTGTCGACTAGTGTAATTAATATTAAATAAAATGTATGAAAGCTTATTCTGTCTGATTCTGGTGGCCTGCCAATAAATCTTACATAAAAAAACATTTTTTTTATTCTTCGTTTATCGCTACCGGAATCAAACAGAATAAAATTTCATACATTTTATTTAATAGTAAATTTTACATCTTGGAAATCGAATGTGCCCTACTGTCGGAAACTAAATACATGTCGACACATGTTTGACAAGCACAAGAACACAACTTTCGAATACCTAAGTTAAGAGAAAGTTGTGTGCTGTGCGACCATCACACCTGATTATTTTATGAACGTTTTTTATATTTTAACAGAAGGCTTTTGGAATTTAAATGGCTATAGAGATTGAACTTCAATATACACCTGGACCCCACTCACACACACACTTCGCGCAGTCTTTTCGGCAATTTAGGCCATATAAGACTTTGACGATATGTATTTGGGGTCCGAACTTCGCATTCCTTGGCATACAGGCAAGCTCGCTACCAACTACACTAAGCCCGAGGCGAGGGCCCCTTCTTATTTATGAAAATAATTTTTTTTTAGGTCATTTCGGTTGCAGAGGCCATTTTACTTATATAAATATTTATTATTTTATTTAAATACATGTATCGATGGCTTCCGGCGGGCGTACAATGGTCTCTTTTTTCGGGGGCCACCCATCCCGATTTTCAGCACCACTTAGCGTTGCTTACACAATGAAAAGGCCCCCTCGGGTTTGGCGTAGTAAGTAGCGTGCCTACCTCCAATACCAAACATCGCGGGTTCGGACCCAGGCAGTCCGATGATTTTATTTAAGCCATTTGGATACCAGATGGCTTAAATAGAAATGCCTCAACCCACAATAGATATATTCTCTACAACGGTTATCGTCAAAAGTCTTATATGAACCGTGTTATTCAATGGTGTGTCAAAGACCAAAAAATTCAAAATTGAGTTAAGCATGGAATATTGTTTCAAATGCTTTAATTAATAGTATTTTTTATGAAATATGTCCTAAAAAAATTTATTTTTAATGTAAAAGCATAAAATTATTTTTACAATATTTGAATGCAGGATTTTACATTTTTCAATAATGATTTATGTACTTAACATGTTGTTTCGTAATACTTAATTTGAAAAGAACAATTTTTCATTTATGCGTCAAGTGCAAGACATCGTAAACAACTATACGCTTGAGATATATTGTTGCGTTTATGCCCTAAGTATTTTCAATTATGAACACCGGCATCGCTATTGTTTAGAGGTATTTAATATAAACTCAAGAAAATATTAATTTTATTTATTTCAAATTTATATATTCAATACACTATTACTATATTCCATTTGTTGAAATTTAATACAAGTATTTCATAACCTACAAAAATTATAATTCATTTTTTAATTTCTTTTAGCCTAATTCTATAATGTTTTCTATCTTTTTCTATGAACTATATATATATATATATATATTCCAATTAACAATAAATTAATATCGTTTAATTGAGTTTTAACCAGTGTGATTTTAACAACCAATAAAAAGTTATTTACCAAATAATATTATATATATTTTTTCCCCTTAAATAAACAAAATCATTTTTTTTTTGAAAAATGAGAAAATTTTCTCTGAATTCGTAGACGTCAAAATTTAATTTTTTGATATTATTCCTGATAATGAAAATGAAGATGAGGATGAGGATCAGTGCGATTTCGAAAAGACAACAAAAATAATATTAGGTTAGGTTAGGTTGAAGTGGCCGTAATATTAAGTCTATTTCATTATTATAACTTTGATTTACTGTTTCCAAGCTATTTATTCAGAAATTAATTGATGAGAAAATTTTGATATCACTTTGTATTTAATTTTAAAATATTAATACTATTTAAAATTGATGAATGTGATTTTGATAAAAAGTTTCTATGCTACTAGTATTAAAATATAAAGAGACTTTGAAGCATTTTTGCAAATATAATTGGACTTAGAGAATTTTTCAATCATGGGTCAATGGACTTTGAAGCATTTTTTACAAATATATATCGCACATAGATAATTTTGTAAAAATAATTTTTTATATTTTTTTTTTTCTCTAAATTAGTCATATTTTTAAAGATAATTTATGAATATCTGCCATAATTACAGTATTTACTTGCACAATTGACAAAAAAAATGATATATAATCTAATAAAAACAATTTTAATCAGAAAAACTTTAATGTTGATTTTCTCAAAACTCGATATTTGGTCTTTGACACACCATTGAATAACAGGGTTCATATGGCCTAAGTTGCCGAAAAGACTGTATGAATGTGTGTGTGAATGTGAGTGTGAATGAGAAAAAAGTGTGAATGTTTAAAAAAAAAAAAAAAAAAAAAAAAAACAATGAAAAGAAAATTATTATTATTATTCCATTCCAATCCACTGCCTGCTTGAGGATTTGTTTACATTCATAGAATACACAAAATAAAAGAATACATAAATATTTCTCTATATATTTCCTATGGGAGAAATTGTAACTTTAAGAATTAATAACTCAAAAATTATAGGAATTTCGGGATGAAAATAATTTTCCTGTAATCCCGAGAAGGTCCTCTTTATGCATATAAAATTTCATTTTAAAATTCCAACGGGAAGTTGTCTAAATAGAGCGTGACAGACAAACGGACATTAACGAGTTATATAAATAGATGCTGAACGGACGCCAATTGAGCAAAACGCTTTGCTCAATGCCAACGCACCCCGATTAGGCAAAATATTTTGCCATTGAGCGTTTTTCCTCAATCGGTGTTCGTAAAAAATAAATCATTTTTAAATGGAGCTCAATCTTAAATTAGCAAATTGAAATGTGCCTAGCAAGCTTGTTTGTTTATTAAAGATACTCCCTGTCTCACCTAATGACAAACATCGCTTGCTTTCCATAATTGATTCCATCCACCTCCTTAATATGGTTATTTTGAGATCCACTCTGTCCTCAATCTCTTTGTCATTAATTGTAATTAATCCTAAATCAAGCGTCTCCTCTATCGGATTTGATTAATATGAGATGAGCTCCGCCCTCGTCTTGTTTGTCTTACAGGACATTACGCTAATAATATACACATTACCAATCAACGTTTATAATTATTACCGATTAAATATTAAATCCTCGTTTTCGTTCTCGTAGCACATTTTTCGATAATCAAGGTCTTTTGTGTAAAACGACGACAACGTTTGCCAAGTATAAACAAAGAGGGGGGGGGGGGGATTGACGTTAACGTCTCACTTTGCAAGGCGTTCAAATGGGAAATTAGTGCCATCCGTAAACTTTTATCACCTTTTTTAATGGCTAGTTCGTTACTTACTCTAAGACGAGAAAAAGAGTAAAATGAAGTTGGAAATTATGCATGCATGTTAGTCTAACAAAAACACTCTATTTTTATTTTATCACTAGGGGATGGATGATTAAAAATAATTAATTCTCTATTTTGTTTTTTGCTTGATAGACAAGAAATAATAAATAAAATGGAAAAAGTAGCTATGCATGCGCAAAAAATCTGGTGTGACTAGCGCACAGCACACAACTTTCTCTTACCTTCGGTAATCGAAAGTTGTGTACTGTGCTTGTCTCACCAGATTTTTTGTGTCGACATGTATTTAGTTTCCGACAGTACGGTACATTCGATTTTCAAGATGTAAAATTGATATGTGAAAATATTTATATTTTGTTACCATGGCAACCATTTCTCCTATCTTTTCTATAGAGTACAAGAGTAAAGTGATCTTCAGGAGATTTCAATTGCAAAATGAGAATATACATTTTATAGAGAATCTAAAAAATAATTGATTTTTGAATTTAAAAAAAAATCGTTAGAGCAAATTTAGAGAAAATCGAAAAAAACTGAAAAAGTGTATCAGTAAAGTACTAGTACTCTTTGGCAGTACTCTTTGGCCGATTTTGTTCAAAAGCTTCGTGTCACGTCCCATGGGGGTGCCTAAATTAAATATAAAATTTCAACCTCCTAGCTCTTTCCGTTCTTGAGATATTTTGTTCACACACACACACACACACACACACACACACACACACACACACACACACACACACACACACACACACACACACACACACACACACACACACACACACACACACACACACACACACACACACACACACACACACACACACACACACACACACACACACACACACACACACACACACACACACACACACACACACACACACACACACACACACACCACACACACACACATCACAGACCATGTCGCGAAAACCACTTTTTTAAAAATAAATGGTGAAATCTTTAGCTGAAAACTCATTCTTTCTAACCGTATATTCCCCATAATTATACTTCTTAAGACAGAGGAGTTATTCAAGCCGATAAACTTTTTCGTGAATGCCTCCCTAACAGGCCACTATAGACACATGATTTGTTTGATTGCCAGTGACTCTCATCTAAAGTCTCAGAACATTACAGCTTAAAAAAGTGACTTTCGTTTTTTGAAATGTCAAATTTTTTTTGACTGTAAATTTATTGTCGATTTTTTTTTTAAATTTTCCATTTAATTGAATATATAAAAATCTGAACAGTGGCGGATCCAGAGGTGTTTCTAGGGGGGGGGGTAATCTGGAGTGACTGGTCGCACAGGACACATTTTTTTTCTTAATTCCGGTAATTTAAAGGCCCATTCTGTACTTGTTAGCCAGAATATAAATATAAATCAAATTTTTAAGTGTTAATTTTAAAATTTTACATTAAATATACATTTTTTTCCAAAAAAAGTATTTTTTTCAAATCTCAGGGGGGGGGTAATTACCCCCTTTACCCTCCCTCTTGTATCCGCCCTTGTATTAAGGGGCAAAACAGACAAAAATCATCTGACAAACTGGGCAAGACAGAACACGAGACAAAGTAAAGAAGAGAGAAGATTAGGAAGAAAGAAGAAAATGAAATATTTGTTAAAGTTTAAAATAAATAAATAAATAAATTGAAATTACAAAAATGTTAATATATGATGTAAACACTAACTAATAGATTAACACATCCCCTGTATATGTATATGATTATATATACTCCAAAAATAAGAAAAAAATGGAATAAATATTTGAAAATCTGGGTGTGAACAATACCCAACTTTCTTTGTTGTCTTCTTTGCTTGTCACACCAAATTTTTCGTGTCGACATATATTTAGTTTCCGCAGATATATTAGAATTCAAGATGTAAAATTTATAAACATGGGTTAATATTTATATTGTGTTACCGATGCAACCATTCTTCCTAATTTTTATATGAAGTACAAGAGTAAAGTCTGCTTCACAAGATTTCAAGGGCAAAATATGAATATACATTTTAAAGAGCGTATAAAAAATAATTGATTTATGAATTTTAATCAAAATGTTTAGATTGAATTTCGAGAAAATAAAAAAAAAGTACATCAGTAAAGTACTAGTACTTTTTGACCGATTTTGTTTAAAAGCCTCTTTTCATATCTCATGAGTGTATTTAACGTAAATATAAAATTTTAACCTCGTAGCTCAATTCCTTCATGCTTTTGAACACAGACATGCGATTGCGTAACTACTGGTACAGTGGTTCCACCCCCTCTGCCCTCTTTTGATTTGCACTCTCTCCCATTCCATTTGAAAAAGAAACTATTAAAAATTAATTAGCTTTTTAATATGCATCACATAATAATATTTATTAAAACGTAACAGATGCAGAGCGAATTGTCAGTCAAATATTGCTGCTGTTTTTTTGTTTACACAACACCAGAGCGTTTATTTATTTATTTTTTATTAATCAATTTTAATATTTGTAAATGACGATTGAATTTTGTCCAAGCGAGAGGATTCTATTAGCTGAGTAAATTTATTTTTCTTCATTTTGATATTTGCAAATATATAATAAATAAATGATCCAATCAATGGGAACCCCTGATATTAGGCAACCAGGCCTTCTTGCTTGTGAATTGAACGTCTACCTGCACGGCTCTTCCATTCCTTGCGTTCAATTTGAAAGGCTTTAAAAGTCTTTTAAAGTTTACTTACAATAGATAGATTTAAATTTTACAGTCTCTATTTATCTAACTTAAATGTAAAATTTCAACCTCCTAGTTTTTTTTTCGTTCTTGAAATATTTTGTTCAGGAGAACTCAAAATGTGTATATTAGGGGTATGACTTTTCGATTTTTTTTTTTAAAGATTTCCTGTATCACGACTCAATGAACTTTTGCCTATTAATGACTAAAATGACTTTTATTCCATGAAACTATTAAAAAAGGTCACGCACAAACCACTTTGAAATTTTAGGTTGAATAGTCGCAGTCTTGTATAAGCTGGTATATAAGGGAGGTGTTCAAAGCGAGTAGTTGAGTTTTAATTAGCTTAATTTACTTAATTTGGTGTCAATTATAACTTCCAGAACACTCTATAAAATTCCGGTGGGAGAAGGGGGGGGTAAGGGACCCTCTGGGAAGGGGTAAGCCAAAATCATAGCTATATATTTTATTTTTCTAATAAAGATTTAATGATAAATTATATCATGTTAAAATTTCAATTAAAAAAAATCATTTTCTTGAAATACTTCCTGAGGGGCCGGTCCTGTCTTAAAATTATATGAACGACAAACTGTTTTCTGGAGGTATTTTCTAATATAGAACCCGAAAAAACATTTGGCCAGTTAGAAGTGCACTCAAGTCACGCGTTAGGTGTTCGATAATACTAATTTTTTTAATTAAAGGTTTATAAATCAAACTAAGTTTGATAATATTTTCACATCTCAGGTTATTAAACGCGATTTCAATGCCCTATTTTAAATTTTTTCCATGCCCTCCCAGACCACCCGGAAGACGTCTGTCCGTATCATTTTCGTAATAAATAAATCTAACCCTATGTTTAGAAGAATTTTGATGAGTGCCAATAATTTTTTTACTTTAAATAAACATTATAAGCGATAATAACTAACTGTTTCAAAAATATGTCAAAAATGTGTAAAAAATGTTGTTGGCATAGAAGTCTCCAATAGACTTTTACAAACTATATAGAAAAAAAAACTTTTAGGCTGGGGTGGGGGCCCGTATTATTAAGTAGCTCCGGGGCCCGTCAAGTCTGCCTGCGGGGAAACAAATGAATTTGTTTATATTTACATGTTTTTTAATGACACCTGCATGATTTTGTCTTGATTTTTTATAAAAATTAACGAAAAATGTCTTTTCCTTTTTTGATTATTTCAAAAACTATTCAGTTTTCGGAAAAATATCAAAGAATAAAAACATTTTAAAATTGAGTATTTTATCATAATATAACAAAGAAATTGAAAATTTCAAAATTTTTGAAAAAACATTCGGTAAAGTACTACTTCCAAATGACGTATTTACTCCAAAAGTGGATAGAAATCTACAATTTTAGTGTAAGGAGCATATACCAAATTTCATCGATCTCCCTGCTTTGGTTTTTAAGCAATCGTGTTCACACACACACCCACGGACACACACACACAAACATGATTCCAAAAACTACTTAAATGGATTCAGAGGACCTCAAAACGCATTTTGGCAGCTTCGGGAAAATTTCGATTTTTTTTTTTACGATTACATTAACTTTACCTGCCCAACCTGGGTTGATGGGCAAAGTTAAAAAAAATTGAACTTTTTGCCTATAAATAAGAATTATTTATATCAATAGATCTTAATTACTTTTTACTTGTTTTCTTATTTTTTTTTCTTATTTTGGTTCATTGATTCATTGATTCATCATTTAGCGGAAGAAAAGTACAAATCCAATAAAAAATCAATCAGACAAATAAATTTTAAATTATTCTTGTGTTTGATTTCCCTCAGGATGAGTGAATTAAACGTAAATAAAAAAACAAAAAAAAAAAAGTTTCATTTGTGATTTGTGTAATTTTTAAAAACATTTCAACTACTGTATAATAACAATGATCAAGTTTTCATCGCCTCCGAGTTTGGCGTAGTAGGTAGCGTGCCTACCTCCCATGGGCGTAACTAGGGGAGTGCCGCCCCCCCCCCCCCCCAGAAAGCTCCCTGCCTCAAGAAAAATTGACAAAATATAGGGCTTTCAAGGCTCCCCGGAGGATAGCTGGACCCATGGCCACCCCCAGCGAGGATGGCTGGCCCATGGCCCACCCCAGCCAAATTCTGATATATAAATACTTATTAAAGAGAATTAAAAAAATAGTTGATTTATGAATTTTAACCAAAATCGTCACCCTCGGGCTTGGTGGATACCAAATGACTTAATTAAAAATGCCTGAACTCCCAATAGATATTATCATTAATAATCGTCAAAGTCTTAAATGGCCTAAGTTGCAGAAAAGACTGTATGTATGTGAGTGTGAATGGGAAAAAAGTGTGAGTGTTAAAAAAAAATCAAAATCGTTAAAGCCAATTTTGCGAAAATAAAAAAAACTGCAAAAGTACATCAGTAAAGTACCAGTACTTTTTGGCAGATTTTATTTAAAAGCTTATTTTCACGACTTCGGGATGTGCCTAACTTAAATATAAAATTCAAACCTCGTAGCTCATTCCTTTTATGCTTAAAAATGTCCACACAGACATACAGAACAATTTGCGGGGCCCACTTTTTTGGATCAGGGGACCTCAAAACATTTTATATATTATCAAATTTTTACTTTTTTCTGTAAAACTGTCCTAATTTTAATTAAATATAAATAGTCTCTACTACTTTATCCTAAAAACCTTCGCATTAACCTACTCCTTTTGAAAAGTAATTAGGCCTTTGACGATTCTAAGTGATTAAACCGCGCGTATATCCATCCTATCCTGATAATATAATTACATGAGGGAGACACCTGAATGTCCTATACAATTGTCTCTTAATTAGTAAAATAAAATAATTTACTAAATACTTGTCAAAATCTTTAAGATATTCTTTCAACTCCCTTTTTTGACATTTATATTTTTCTATTTATAAGGAACTGTTTCTGAACTATTTTAAATCTCATTAAATTGTCAAGAGAGGGGAAGAAAACTAGAAACGGGAGAGGCTCAAACGGAAACATATAATACACACTCTGGCATTTTAAATACTTTTTTTTTTCGTTTGTTTTAATTCTATACAATTCTCCGTAGTTTATAAGTATTGTATATGATATTTGAAGCAGAAATCCTGAAAGGAATGACTTTTTTTTTCATTTTGCTGGTGACATTAAAAAGATATGAATATTAAAATTTTAAATGAGTACTTTTCAAAAAGAAAAAAAAAAATGAGGAAGGAAAAAATAGTGATAAAATATTTTGGTCTCAAATAAAAAACAACTTTAAATAATTTGTTATTCAAAAAAAAAAAAAAAAAAAAAAAACTGCCCTGATATTATCAAACAAATTATTCTTATGTCCTCGAGGCTTGGTGTAGAGGTTAGCGTGCTAACCTAGTATACCAAACGTCGCGGGTTCGGACCCCGGGCAGTCCGATGATTTTATTTAAGCCATTTGGGTACCAAATGGCTTAAATAAGAATGCCTGGACCCCTAATATGTATATTAATCTCTTTAACGGATATCGTAAAAGTCTTAAATGGCCTGAGTTGCCGAAAAGACTATGTGAATGTGTGTGTGAGTGTGAGTGTGAATGAGAAAAAAGTGTGTTTTTTTTATAAAAAAAAAAAATTACTCTTATTATCGCATGATTATTAAAGTATCAGTTAGGCTATTTACTAGAGAGAGTATCTAGGTCTCATCTCAGATGGCCAGAGATTCTTTTTCAATGCAAAGCGATGAAATTTTCCTCACACTTTCCCTCCAACCCTAACAACGGAAGAAATAGGACAGGCCGGCCCGTCGCACGGTCTGACGCCTGTTGAAAAGAGGAAGGAAGAGACTGGCATTTAAAGAACAGAAGGGCTGCCTATACCAGCTCGGGCAGCTCGTGGTCGCTATCCACGTACCCACAAGATGTGGGCCCCTGAGCGTATTTAGAGCCCGACTCTATTTATTTCATTTGGATTGGTAGCCAATCAAGGGAGGTTACAGGGGGGTAAAGGGGGTAATTCCCCTCCTCCCCCGAGATTTGAAAAAAAAAAAACTTTTTTTCGAAAAAAAAAAAAAAAAATAATGTAAAATTTTAAATTTGGAAGAGGGACCAGGGAGCCTTCCTAAATATCTACAGTCATCCAACTAACAAATTCTAAAATTTTAAAAATTAATGCTTAAAAATTTGATTTGTATTTATATTCTGGTAAACAAGTACAGAATGCGCCTTTAAATTACCGAAATTAAGAAAAAATTGTGAGCTGTGAGAAGAGTCACACCAGATGACCCCCCCTAAAAAAAAAAAAATATCTGAATCTAAAACAGCAAAACAAAAACGGAAAGCTATTTCTTTAGAAACTAAAATCAAGTTTTCATTAAAACTGGAGTTTTTTTTACTGACATAAAAGCTTATGTTATATGAATGTTATTTTTTAATTATGGAATGGGTCAGCATAACATTAATTCAAGGTATTTAATTTTATTTTCCATTTAACTACACCTACCTTAAAAATTAATGTCTTTTAAACACCCACTCACACAAGTCAAAATCATAAATTAGAAATTTATTTCAATTTAATCTCTCCCAAATAAGTTGCTTTATAACGAAGTAACGCATAATTATAAAGTTTTTTTTTTTTTTTTTTTTAATATATTTCAAACAGTGAGTGAAAGAGAACAAGGTGAACGTCTTTGACACAAGGGTCAAGTATCTTGAGATCGATTTCCGACTCATTCGAAATTCATGGACAAGGCGAAACAATTTTTTTTGTTTTCAAATGAACAGAGAAACTAATTTTGACTTTATTATCTATTTTATGAGCCATTAGATTTAATTAAGATTATTTATTTTCCCATTTGTAACTACGCCCATTTTTAAACTATACGTTACCGTAACTCTTTATTCTCTTTTAAGTGAAGTAAATGAAGAAAATAAAAGATATTTGAACATATGTTCTTTGACCTTGTAGGCTTATATTTTATTATTTTTATTCATATGGAATTTTTAATATTACAGGCTCAAATATCTCTCATGTCCTTTTATCGCTTCTGGGATGATGTACTGTGGACAACTCATGGCTTTTAAATGAGCTTAACTTAACCTTGGAAGAGAAGTTGAAAAAAAAAACACTGCAATTTAAGGCCGAATTGATTTGATTAAGCGTTTTGATTTTAGAATGGACCATCCACAAGTAAGATTGGGCTTTAAATTTGTACTCAAATAATTTTTCGATGAGCCAATAAATTAAATTCCAATTGTGATATGTATTTAATCCGAAGCAATATAACGATTATCTTCAGCTCTGAGGATGGATACTTAAGTCGAAACTTTTACTGTTATAATTAATAAAATAAAAGATAAAATTACTGAGATATTTATATTTCACTCAGGGGCTCACTTCTAGTGAGTAAATGGATGACGACCACGAGTTACCCGAGCTAAGGCTGTCATTTCTTCTTTTCCTTTATGCCAGCCTTCTCTTTTCCCTTTTTCCTATCAAGCGTCAGGCCGTGAGACGGGTCGGCTTGCTTTGCTCTCGGTCTCATTTCATTATAAATTAATTTTGCCGACCCCACATAGGGATAAGGCCAAGATAGAAAAAAGACATATATTTTTATTCTTTTGATTCCAGTTCCACTTTATGAAATTTAAATATATGCACTTCCTCAATTTTAAAATTATAACCCCCCCCCCCCCACTCCTGCCTTGATCACAGCCGTTAAGGGAGACAATATAGTTTTAGGAAAAGGAATTGTAATTTGACAACTCTCAACTAACTCATTTTTCTTGCTTCCTTTTAAATCATTCAAATTTTTCTAAATGAATATTGAAATTTTCTTTATTTAAAGATATTTTCAGGTTTCATATTGCAATCAATATTGTATTAAATAAAGTTTTTTAATAAATCTACATTTCATAAAATGTTTATTTGAAACAAAAGAATATTTTATCGCTAAAGTTTCAACATTCAGTAATAGTCATAAAGAGAGCTGAATATAATCGTTATATTACTTCAGAATAAATACCAATTACAAGTTTGAAGATAGCTTCTGGTGCCAAAGGTCAAGGTTTCGCATCCCGCCCCAGGGCGAGAAATTTATTTCCACTAAGTTGGCTGCCAATCAATTGAAATAAATAGGAACGGGGTTTAAATGGCCTCAGGTGCCAAAAAAAAATGAAGATGCCTTTACCCAAAGCCGAAACGTCAGCTTTTAATAAAATTTTTAAAAGAAAGTAGTCTTGTACTTTCTATTTTTCGTTCTTGAAATTTTTCCCCTAATCAATAAAATATAAACGCCATTTTAGATATGGCTTATTCTGCCATCTCATCGAACCAAAAGATTTTGATGCAAATTTGCTAAAGTATCATATTCCCCCTTTAATTTTTCATTTGAACTCTTTTGTATAGAAAATTACATATTTGGTGACCTACTATTCCAAAACACTTCAACCACAATTTTTTTTTTTATAATTTAAATAGGATACCTGAGTATGGGGTGATGAGAAAGCCCTCCTGCCCTAGATGAGGGACCCAAGCCTTTATTCATCCTCCAATGAAGTTGAATGAAGTTCATCCCAACGGGGGTTGAATTAACCGCAGATCCCGTTGTGTTGAGTTCAAAGGGAATGCGCCTGAATGATCGGCAGCTGATGAATGGGCCCCTGAAGGGAAAGAAAAAGAAATTAATATCAAGAAATATGATCTTTAGAATCCAGTTTTAAAAATTATTTTTGGTATAAATTATTAACTTGCTGATATATTGTTTACTTTTTTTAACAATAATTTAAAAATTTTCTTCGAATCGAATATTATTTAGAAAATTTAACTCCTAGAGCCGTTATATAAAAATTTTTTGTTAATTGATGTCCTTCAATAATTCTACATAACAAAAAATAGAAACTTACATTAGCATGAATAAAAAGATATTTTATTTAGAAAAAATAAATATAAAAATGATGATCATCATCAGGTTAATTTTAATATAATTTAGGAAATAAAATTTTAATTTTATTGATTATAAGAAGCAAAAGGCCAAAACGACACGAGAGCAGAGGGGGAAAGAGACGATGAGTCTGACCTGGCCTTGATTGATCAAATTTTCATTCCGCTGAGTCAAGGTCTTGATGAAGATCGCAGGCAACTCGATTGAATGATGGATGTGAAAGGGAATTTTATAATTCGATTTATGAGAATACCAACTCAATTCAAGAGCTTAACATCATTATATTATAAGAAAAAAAAAAAAATAAAATAAAAACAATCAGGTTTATTATATTATTTAAATAACAATATCTATAAAGCATAATTCTTTTATAGTGATTTATGTAATATAGTGTATATTTTTAGAGACGTATATGCTTTATATTGTGTTTGTTTATAAAGTGTTTTTTATATAGTGTATCTTGTATAACGACTTATGTTAGATAATATATATTTGTAGAGATTTATATTTTAGATATTGTGTTTCCTTGTAAAGTATTTTTTATATAGTGTAGCTTATATAGTGACTTTTCTAATATAGTGTATATTTTGGATATTGTGGTGAATTGTAAAGTGTTTTTCATATAGGGTACTTTATATAGTGTATATTTTTATAGACATCTATGTTTGATATAGTTTATTATATGCTCACTCGTATATTATATTGTATACAAGACAGGGTCGAAAGGCTAACACCAGAAGGCCGAGAATAAAGAGAAAAAAAGTATAATTCGATCAAGGACGGATCCAGAGGTGTGACTCGTCGCACAGCACACTATTTTTTTCTTAATTTCGGTAATTTAAAGGCGCATTCTCTACTTGTTTGCCAGAATATAAATAAAAATCAAATTTTGGAGTATTAATTTTTAAAATTTTACATTGAAAATAAATTTAAAAAAAAAGTATTTTTTCAAATCTCGGGGGGGGGGGGGGGGATAATTACCCTCTTTACCCCTCCCCCCTTGTATCCGCCCTTTAATTCGATATGTGTAAACAATTTCCCTTCGGAATTTTAAATATAAAAAGAGGGTAAGAGAAAGTGGTTTGATATTTAACAATTTTTTGATTTTTTTTAAACAAGACTGTGAGTGTTGTTTATTGGTGAGGCCAAACATCCCATGGCCCCCGGAAATCGAACCCAGGATCTCCAGCCTTTTCGGGATTGTACATTGCCAAAGCCACCGGACCCTCGACCTCAAAACGTGTATATATTTGATTGTTCATCTGTTGATGGTCCAAATAACAAGTTTAATATTTAACAAAAAATTATTTTAATTCCAAAATTGCTATAACTTTCTGGAATATTGATTCCTAATATTACGATTTTTACCCTAAGGCGGATCCAGAGGAATTTTTCGGGGAGGGGTTGGAGGGGGGGGGGGGGTAATCTGATGTGACAGGTCTCAAGCACACAACTTACTTTCAGTAATTTAAAGTTTCTGTACTTGTTTACCAGATTTTTTGTGTCTAAATAAATTTGAATAGACCTACAGACCATTTTGAGGAACCACTTTTTTTAGAATCAGGGACCCTCAAAACAAAAAAAATTCCATCAACATCCTCGACATAGAATTTTTTAAACGATTGCAGCATTACATATATAGGTAAGAGAAAGTAAAAGTATGGGCCTATATACAAATCAAATTTTTAAGAGTGGCATTAATTTTTAAAAATTGTTATTCAAAATAAAAGAGAAAAATATTTAACCTCTCGGGGGGGGGGGGAGTACTCCATCTACCCCCCCCCTTATATCGGCTCTTATTTCTTCCACATATTTCATTTCCAGCTAATATTTATTATTCAGATCTCGTGTGCCTGAATTCCTAGGTTCAAAGTTAATTTCTTGAAAATTAATAAAACAATCGACCTGAAGAAAGCATTATCTCGAAAACTAGTTGGTGAGACTTGTAGAAATATTTTCACCAATTGCCTCAAATTATAAATT